>NW_023395879.1:475000-487500 GCF_014083535.2 Vespa mandarinia
TTATCGTAATTATCATGATTACTATCATTATTATCAGTTTTATCATTATTAACATTATTATCATTATTACTATCAATATTTTCATTATTATCATTATTATCATTATTACTATCATTATTATCATTATTATCATTATTACGATCATTATTATCATTATTATCATTATTATCATTATTATCATTATTACTATCATTATTATCATTATTACTAACATTATTATCAATATTATCATTATTATCATTATTATCATTATTATCATTATTATCATTATTATCATTATTACTATCATTATTATCATTATTACTAACATTATTATCAATATTATCATTATTATCATTATTATCATTATTATTATCATTATTATCATTATTATCATTATTATCATTTTTATCATTATAATTATTATTACCATTATTTTCAATAATAATATCATTATTATCATTATTATCATTATTACCATTATTATCATTATTATTATTATTACCATTATTATCATTATAGTCATTATTATCATTATTATCTTTATTACCATTATTATGATTATTATTATAATTACCATTATTATCATTATTGTCATTATTATCATTATTATCTTTATTATCCTTATTATCATTATTGTCATTATTAACATTATTATCATTATTACTATCATTATTATCATTATTATCATTATTATCATTATTATCATTATTACTATTATTATTATCATTACTATCATTATTATTATTATTATCATTGTTATCATTAATGTCATTATTATCATTTTTAACATTATTATCTTTATTGTCATTATTATCAGTATTATTATCATTATCATCATTATTATCATTAATATTATTATTATTGTAATTATTATTATTATTATTATCACTACTATTATTATCTTTATTATCATTATTATTATTATCAATATTATTATTATCATTATTATTATTATTATTATTACTATTAATTTATTATTATTATTATTATTATTATTATCATTATAATTATTACCATTATTATCATTATTATCATTATTATCATAATTATCATTATCATCATATTTTCCTTATTATCATTATTATCAATATAACTGTCATTACTATCATTATTATCATTATTATCATTATTATTATCATTATTATCATTATTATCATTATTACTATCATTATTATCATTATTATCATTATTATCATTATTATCATTATTACTGTCATTATTATCATTATTATCATTATTATCATTGTTATCATTATTATCATTATTACTAACATTACTATCATTATTACCATTATTATCATTACTATCATTATTATCTTTATTATCATAATTATAATTATTACTCTCACTATTATCATTATTATCATTATTATCATTATTATCATTAATATCATTATTATCATTCTTATCCTTATTTTCTTTACTATAATTATTATTATTATTATCATTATTATCAGTATTACTATCATTATTATCATTATTATTATTATTACCATTATAATCATTATTATCATTATTATCGCTATTACTATCATTATTATCATTATTTCTATCATTTTTAGCAATATTATCATTATTATCGTAATTATCATGATAACTATCATTATAATCAGTTTTATCATTATTATCATTATTATCATTATTACTATCAATATTTTCATTATTATCATTATTACCATTATTACTATCATTATTATCATTATTATCATTATTACTAACATTATTATCAATATTATCATTATTATCATTATTATCATTATTACTATTATTATCACTATTACTATTATTATTACCATTATTACTAACATTATCATCAATATTATCATTATTATCCTTATTATCATTATTATTATCATTATTATCATTATTAACATTATTATTATTTTTACCATTATTATCATTATTGTCGTTATTATCATTATTATCATTATTACCATTATTATCATTATTATTATTATTACCATTATTATCATTATTGTCATTATTAACATTATTAACTTTATTGTCATTATTATCATTATTATTATCATTACCATCATTATTACCATTAATATTATTATTATTGTAATTATTATTATTATTATTATCACTACTATTATTATCTTTATTATCATTATTATAATTATCATTATTATTATTATTAATATTTCTATTAATATTATTATTATTATTATTATTATTATTATCATTATTATAATTATTATCATTAATATCATTATTATCATTATTATCATTATTATCATAATTATCATTATTATCATATTATCCTTATTATCATTATTATCATTATTATCATTATTAGCATTATTATCATTATTATCAGTATAACTGTCATTATTATCATTATTATCATTATTATCATTATTATCATTATTATTATCATTATTATCATTATTATCATTATTATCAATATTACTATCATTATTATCATTATTATCATCTTTACCATTATTACTGGCATTATTATCATTATTATCATTATTATCATTATTATCAGTTTAACTGTCATTATTATCATTATACTCATTATTATCATTATTATCAATATTATTATCATTAGTATCATTATTATCATTATTATCATTAATACTATCATTATTATCATTATTATCATCATTACCATTATTACTAGCATTATTATCATCATTATCATTATTATCATTATTATCATTTTTATTATGATTACCATTATTATCACTAATATTATCATTATTATCTTTACTATTATTATTAATATCATTATTACCATTATTATTATTAATGTTATAATTATTATAATTATTATTATTATTATTTTTATTATTACTATTATTATTACCATTATTATTATTATTATCATTATTATCATTATTATCACTATTACTATCTTTATTATCATTATTATCATTATTATCATTATAATCATTATAAACATTATTATCATTATTATCATTATTAAAATTATTATCATTGTCATCAATATTATTACCATTATTACCATTATTCTCATTATTATTATTTTTATTATGATTATTATTATTATTATTATTACTATTATTAAATCTTTATTAACATTATTATTATTATCATTATTATTATTATTATTATTATTATTTATATTATTATTATTATTCTTATTATTATTATTATTTTTAACATGATTATTATTATTCTTTTTTTATTATTACTATTATCATTATTATTATCATTAATATTATTATTAATAATATTAATATTATCATTATTATTATTATTAATAATATTATTATTATCATTATTATTATTATCATTATTATAATTTGTATTATGGTTATTATTGTTATTATTGTTATTATTGTTATTATTATTGTTTATATTATTATCATTATTATTATTATTCTTATTACTTTATTATTATTATTATTATTATTATTATTATTATTATTTTTATCATTATTATAATTATTATTATTGCTATTATTGTTATTATTATTATTTTATTTATTATTATCATTATTTTTATTATCATTATTATTAACATTATCATTGTTATCATTATTATCATTATTACTACCATTATCATCATTATTATCATAATTATCATTATTATCATTATTATCATTATTATCATAATTATCATTATTATCATTATTATCCTTATTATCATTATTATAATACTTATCATTATTATCATTATTAATATTATTATTATCATTATTATCATTATTATCATTATTATCATTATTATCATTATTAGTATTATTATTATCATTATTATTTTTATTATCATTAATATCAGTATTACTGTCAATATTATCATTATTATCATTATTATCATTATTATCATTATTAGCATAATTATTATTATTATCATTATTATCTTTACTATCATTATTATCATTATTATCATTATTATCAGTATAACTGTCATTATTATCATTATTATCATTATTATCCATTTTATCATTATTATCGTTATAATCATTATTATCATTATTATCAGTATAACTGTCATTATTATCATTATTATCATTATTAACATTATTAATATTATTATTATCATTATTACGATTATTACCATTATTATAATCATTATCATTATTATCACTATTACTATCATTATTATCATTATTATTATTATTATTATTATTATTATTTTTCTTATTATTATCATTATTATCATTATTATTATCATTAGTATCATTATTATTTTTCTTATAATTATTATTATTATTATCATTATTACTATCAATGATATCATTATTCTTATTAATATCATTATTATCTTTATTATTATTATTACCATTATTATAATAAATATTATCATTTTTATCAATATTATCATTATTATCATTATTATCAATATTAATATCATTATTATCATTATTATTATTATTACCATTATTATCATTAATATTATCATTATTATCATTATTATCATTATCATCATTACTATCAATATCATTATTATCATTATTATCATTATTATCATTATTATCATTATTATCATTATAATTATTATTACCATTATTATCATTAATATTATCATTATTACTATTATTATCACTATTATTACCATTATTATCATTATTATTATTATTGTTATAATTATTATAATTATTATTATTCTTATTTTTTCTATTATTATTATCTTTAGTATCAATATTACTATTGTCATTATTATTATTATTATTATTATTATTATTATTATTATTATTATTATTCTTATTATTATTATTATTATTATTATTATCATTATTGTTACTATTCTTTTTATTATTATCATTATTATTATTATTATTATTACTGTTAATATTATTATTATTATTAATATTATTATTATTATTATTATTATCATTATTATCATTATTGTCATTATTAACATTATTATCATTACTACTATCATTATTATCATTATTATCATTATTATCATTATTATCCTTAATACTATTATTATTATCGTTATTATCATTATTATGAGTATTATAATTAATATCATTATTATCATTATTACTATCATTATTACCATTATTATAATTATTATCATTATAACTATCATTATTGTCACTATTATCATTATTATCATTATTATCATGATTATCATTTTTATTATTATTACCATTATTATCACTAATATTATCATTATTATCTTTACTATTATTATTAATATCATTATTACCATTATTATTATTAATGTTATAATTATTGTAATTATTATTATTATTATTTTTACTATTACTATTATTATTATCATTATTATTATTATTATTATTATTAACATTATTATCACTATTACTATCATTATTATCATTATTACTATCATTATTATCATTATTATCATTATTATCATTATTAATATTATTATTATCATTATTACCATTATTATCATTATTATAATTATTTTCATTATTATCACTATTACTATCATTATTATCATTATTATTATTATTATTATTATTATTATTATTTTTCTTATTATTATCATTATTATCATTATTATTATCATTACTATCATTATTATTTTTCTTATAATTATTATCATTATTATCATTATTACTATCAATGTTATCATTATTCTAATTAATATCATTATTATCTTTATTATTATTATTACCATTATTATAATAAATATTATCATTTTTATCAATATTATCATTATTATCATTATTATCAATATTACTATCATTATTATCATTATTATTATTATTACCATTATTATCATTAATATTATCATTATTATCATTATTATCATTATCATCATTACTATCAATATCATTATTATCATTATTATCATTATTATCAATATTACTATCATTATTATCATTATTATTATTATTACCATTATTATCATTAATATTATCACTATTATCATTATTATCACTATTATCATTATAATTATTATAACCATTATTATCATTAATATTATCATTATTATCATTATTATCACTATTATTACCATTATTATCATTATTATTATTATTGTTATAATTATTATAATTATTATTATTATTATTTTTTATATTATTGTTATCTTTAGTATCAATATTACTATTGTCATTATTATTATTATTATTATTATTATTATTATTATTCTTATTATTATTATTATTATTATTATTATCATTATTATTACTATTCTTTTTATTATTATCATTATTATTATTATTATAATTACTGTTAATATTATTATTATTATTATTATTATTATTATTATCATTATTATCATTATTATCATTATTATCATTATTATCATCATTTTCAGTATTACTCTCTTTATCATCACTATTATCATTATTATCATTATTATCATTATTATCATTATTACTATCATTACTATCATAATTATCATTATTATCATTATTATCATTATTATCATTATTATTATCATTATTATCATTATTATTATTATTACTGTTAATATTATTATTATTATTCTTATTATAATTATTATTATTATTATCATTATTATAATTATTATCATTATTATCATTATTATCATTATTATCAATATTACTATAATTATTATCATTATTATCATTATTGTCAGTATTACTGTCATTATTATCATTATTATCATTATTATTGCCATTATTATCATTAATACTATCATTATTATCATTACTATCATTATTATCTTTATTATCACTATTACTACCATTAATATCATTATTACTATCAATTTACAAATATTATCATTATTATCATTGTTATCATTATTCCCATCATTATTATCATTATTATCATTATTACCATCATTATTATCATCATTATCATTATTAGCATTATTCTCATTATTACTATCAGTATTATTATTATTATTATTATTATTATCATTATTATCATTAATACTATCATTATTATCATTACTATCATTATTATCTTGATTATCACTCTTACTACCATTATTATCATTATTACTATCAATTTACAAATATTATCATTATTATCATTATTATCATTATTATCATTATTATCATTATTATCATTATTAACATTATTATCATTATTAATATTATTATTATCCTTTTTATCTTTATTATCATTATTATCATTATTACTATCATTATTATCATTAATATCATTATTATCATTATTATCATTATTACTATAATTATTATCATTATTATCATTATTGTCAATATTACTGTCATTATTATCATTATTATCATTAATATCATTATTATCATTATTATCATTATTATCATTATTATCATAATTATCATTATTACCATTCTTATCATTATTATCTTTATTATCATTATTATCATTATTATCATTATTATCAGTATTACGATCATTAATAACATAATTATCATTATTATCATTATTACTATCATTATTATCATTATTGACAGTACTGTCATTATTATCATTATTATCATTATTGTATTATTTTTATTATTACCATTATTATCACTAATATTATCATTATTATCATTATTATCATAATTATTATCATTATTATCATTATTATCATTATTACTATCATTATTATAATTATTATCATCATTACCATATTTACTAGCATTATTATCATTATTATCATTATTATCATAATTATCAGTATAAATGTCATTATTATCATTATTATCATTATTATCATTATTATCATTATTATTATCATTATTATCATTATTATCATTATTATCATTATTACTATCATTATTGCCATTATTATCATCATTACCATAATTACTAGCATTATTATCATTATTATCATTATTATCATTATTATCATTTTTATTATTATTACCATTATTATCACTTATATTATCATTATTATTTTTACTATAATTATTAATATCATTATTACCATTATTATTATTAATGTTATAATTATTATAAGTATTATTATTATTATTTTTACTATTATTATTATTATTATCATCATAATTATTATTATTCTTTTTATTATTCTTATTATTATTATCAATATTATTAATATTATTATTGTTATCATTACTATCATTATTACCGTTATTATAATTATTATTATTATTACCATTATTATCATTATTATCATTATTATCATTAATACTATCATTATTATCATGATTATCATAATAATCATTAATACTATCATTATTTCATTATTATCATTATAACTATCATTATTATCATTATTATCATTATTATCATTATTTTCATTCTTACTATAATTATTATCATTATTATCATTATTATCAATATTACTATCATTATTATCATTATTATCATTATTAAGATCATTATTATCATTATTATCATTATTATCATTATTATCATTATTACTATAATTATTATCATTATTACTAACATTATTATCAATATTATCATTATTATCATTATTATCATTATTACAATCATTATTATCATTATTATCATTATTATCATTATTATCGCTATTACTATCATTATTACCATTATAAATATCATTTTTATCAATATTATCATTATTATCGTAATTATTATTATTACTATCATTATTATCAGTTTTTTCATTGTTATCATTATTATCATTATTACTATCATTGTTATCATTATTATCATTATTTCCATTAGTATCACTATTACTATCATTCTTATTATTATTATCATTATTATAATCATTATAATCATTATTATCATTATTATCATTATTAACATTATTATCATCATGATCATTATTATAATTATAATCATTATCATCATTATTATTATCATTATTATCATTATTATCATGATTACTATCAATATTATCATTATTATGATTAATATCATTATTATGTTTATTACGATTATTAACATTATTATAAAAAATATCATCATTTTAATCAATATTATCATTATTATCATTATAGTCAATATTACTATCATTATTATCTTAATTACTAACATTATTATCAATGATATCATTACTATCATTATTATCATTATTATTATAATTATTAACATTATAATCATTATTATCACTATTACCATTATTATCATTATTACCATTAGTATCATTATTACCACTATTATAATTATTATCATTATTATCATTATAATTATTATTATCATTATTATCATTATTATCATTATTATTATTATTACCATTATTATCATTAATATTATCATTATTAACATTACTATCATTATTAAACTGATTATTATCATTATTATTATCATTATTATCATTATTGTCTTTTTTATCATTATTATCATTATTATCATTATTCCTTTCATTATTATCATTGTTATCATTATGATCATTATTAACATTATTATCATAATCATCAATATTATCATTATTATCCTTAATATCTTTATTATCATTATTATGACTATTACTATCATTATTATCATAATTACTAACATTATTATCAATATTATCATTATTATCATTATTATCATTATTACTATCATTATTATCATTATTATCATTGTTGTCATTATTATCATTATTATCACTAATATTATCATTATTATCATAATTACTAACATTATTATCAATATTAAAATTATTATCATTATTATCATTATTATCATTATTACTATTATTATCATATTTATATTAGTTACCATTATTTTCAATAATATCATTATTACTATCATTATTACCATTATTATCATTATTATCATTATTATCATTATTATCATTATTATCAGTAATATTATCATTATTATCATTATTATCATTATTATACTTATCATCATTATTATCATTATTATCTTTATTATCAATATAACTGTCATTATTATCATTATTATCATTATTATCCATTTTATCATTATCATCGTTATAATCATTATTATCATTATTATCAGTATAACTGTCATTATTATCATTATTATCATTATTATCATTATTAATATTATTATTATCATTATTACTATTATTACCATTATTATAATTATTATCATTATTATCACTATTAGTCCCAATATTATCATTATTATTATTATTATTATTATTATTTTTCTTATTATTATCATTATTATCATTATTATTATCATTAATATCATTATTATTTTTCTTATAATTATTATCATGATTATCATTATTACTATCAATGATATCATTATTCTGATTAATATCATTATTATCTTTATTATTATTATTAACATTATTATAATAAATATTATCATTTTTCAATATTATCATTATTATCATTATTATCAATATTACTATCATTATTATCATTATTATTATTATTACCATTATTATCATTAATATAATCATTATTATCATTATTATCATTATCATCATTACTATCAATATCATTATTATCATTATTATCATTATTATCATTATTATCATTATTATCATTATAATTATTATTACCATTATTATCATTAATATTATCATCTTTATCATTATTATCACTATTATTACCATTATTAGCATTATTATTATTATTTTTATAATTATTATAATTATTATTATTATTATTTTTTCTAATATTATTATCTTTAGTATCAATATTACTATTGTCATTATTATTATTATTATTATTATTATTATTATTATTATTATTCTTATTATTATTATTATTATTATTATTATCATTATTGTTACTATTCTTTTTATTATTATCATTATTATTATTATTATTATTATTGTTAATATTATTATTATTAACATTATTATAATAAATATTATCATTTTTATCAATATTATCATTATTATCATTATTATCAATATTACTATCATTATTATCATTATTACTATTATTACCATTATTATCATTAATATTATCATTATTATCATTATTATCATTATCATCATTACTATCAATATCATTATTATCATTATTATCATTATTATCACTATTATCATTATTATCATTATAATTATTATTACCATTATTATCACTAATATTATCATTATTATCATTATTATCATAATTATTATTATTACTATTATTATTATCATTATTACTATCATTATTATCATTATTATCATCATTACCATTATTACTATCATTATTTCCATTATTATAATTATTATCATTATAACTATCATTATTGTTACTATTATCATTTTTATCATTATTATCATTATTATCATTTTTATTATTATTACCATTATTATCACTAATATTATCATTATTATCTTTACTATTATTATTAACATCATTATTACCATTATTATTATTAATGTTATAATTATTGTAATTATTATTATTATTATTTTTACTATTACTATTATTATTATCATTATTATTATTATTATCATTATTAACATTATTATCACTGTTACTATCATTATTATCATTATTACTATCATTATTATCATTATTATCATTATTATCATTATTATCATTATTATCATTATTATCATTACTATCAGTATTACTATCTTTATTAGCATTATTATTATTATTATCATTATTATCATTATTATCATTATTATCATTATTACTATCATTATTATCATTATTATCATTATCATCATTATTACTATCATTATTATCATTATTATCATTACCATCAATATTAATATTATTATTATCATTATTACCATTATTATCATTATTATAATTATTATCATTATTATCACTATTACTATCATTATTATCATTATTATTATTATTATTATTATTATTATTATTTTTCTTATTATTATCATTATTATCATTATTATTATCATTAGTATCATTATTATTTTTCTTATAATTATTATCATTATTATCATTATTACTATCAATGTTATCATTATTCTGATTAATATCAATATTATCTTTATTATTATTATTAACATTATTATAATAAATATTATCATTTTTATCAATATTATCATTATTATCATTATTATCAATATTACTATCATTATTATCATTATTATTATTATTACCATTATTATCATTAATATTATCATTATTATCATTATTATCATTATCATCATTACTATCAATATCATTATTATTATTATTATCATTATTATCATTATTATCATTACTATCAGTATTACTATCTTTATTAGCATTATTATTATTATTATCATTATTATCATTATTATCATTATTATCATTATTACTATCATTATTATCATTATTATCATTATTATCAGTATTACTATCTTTATTAGCATTATTATTATTATTATCAATATTATCATTATTATCATTATTATCATTATTACTATCATTATTATCATTATTATCATTATTATCATTATTACTATCATTATTATCATTATTATCATTATTAGCATTATTTTCATTATTACTATCATTATTATCATTATTATTATTATTATCATTATTATCATTATTACTATCATTATTATCATTAATATCATTATTATCATTATTATCGCTATTACTATCATTATTATCATTATTACTATCATTTTTATCAATATTATCTTTATTATCGTAATTATCATGATTACTATCATTATTATCAGTTTTATCATTATTAACATTATTATCATTATTACTATCAATACATTCATTATTATCATTATTATCATTATTACTATCATTATTATCATTATTATCATTATTACTATCATTATTATCATTATTATCATTATTATCATTATTATCATTATTACTATCATTATTATCATTATTATCATTATTATCATTATTAATATTACTATTATCATTATT
>NW_023395879.1:492500-502500 GCF_014083535.2 Vespa mandarinia
ATTATCATTATTATCACTACTATCAGTATTACTATCTTTATTAGCATTAATATTATTATTATCATTATTATCATTATTATCATTATTTCTATCATTACTATCGTTATTATCATTATTAGCATTATTTTCATTATTACTATCATTATTATCATTAATATTATTATTATCATTATTATCATTATTACTATCATTATTATCATTATTATCATTATTATCATTATAATCGCTATTACTATCATTTTTATCATAATTACTATCATTTTTATCAATATTAACATTATTATCGTAATTATCATGATTACTATCATTATTATCAGTTTTATCATTATTAACATTATTATCATTATTACTATCAATATTTTCATTATTATCATTATTATCATTATTACTATCATTATTATCATTATTACCATTATTACGATCATTAATATCATTATTATCATTATTATCATTACTATCATTATTGTCATTATTATTATTATTATTATTATTATCATTATTATCATTATTATCATTACTATCAGTATTACTATCTTTATTAGCATTATTATTATTATTATCATTATTATCATTATTATCATTATTATCATTATTACTATCATTATTATCATTATTATCATTATTAGCATTATTTTCATTATTACTATCATTATTATCATTATTATTATTATTATCATTATTATCATTATTACTATCACTATTATCATTATTATCGTTATTACTACCATTATTATCATTATTACTATCATTTTTATCAATATTATCATTATTATCGTAACTATCATGATTACTATCATTATTAACATTATTAACATTATACCCATTATTATCATTATTACTATCATTATTATCATTATTACTAACATTATTATCAATATTATCATTATTATCATTATTATCATTATTATTATCATTATTATCATTATTATCATTATTATCATTTTTATCATTATAATTATTATTACCATTATTATCAATAATATTATCATTATTATCATTATTATCATTATTATCATTACTATCATTATTACTATTATTATTATCATTACTATCATTATTATTATTATTATCATTATTATCATTAATGTCATTATTATCATTATTAACATTATTATCTTTATTGTCATTATTATCAGTATTATTATCATTATCATCATTATTAACATTAATATTATTATTATTGTAATTATTATTATTATTATTATTATCACTACTATTATTATCTTTATTATCATTATTCTTATTATCAATATTATTATTATCATTATTATTATTATTATTATTACTATTAATATTATTATTATTATTATTATTAATATTATTATCATTATTATAATTATTATCATTATTAACATTATTATCATTATTATCATAATTATCATTATTATCATATTTTCCTTATTATCATTATTATCATTATTATCATTATTATCATTATTATCAGTATAACTGTCATTATTATCATTATTATCATTATTATCATTATTATTATCATTATTATCATTATTATAATTATTATCATTATTATCATTATTACTATCATTATTATCATTATTGTCATTATTATCATTATTATCATTATTACCATTATTATCATTATTATTATTATTACCATTATTATCATTATTGTCATTATTATCATTATTATCTTTATTATCATTATTATCTTTATTGTCATTAATATCATTATTATCATTATTACTATCATTATTATCATTATTATCATTATTATCATTATTACTATTATTATTATCATTACTATCATTATTATCATTATTATCAATATTATCATTATTGTCATTGTTATCTTTATTACTATCATTTTTATCATTATTAACATTATTATCTTTATTGTCATTATTATCATTATTATTATCATTATCTTCATTATTATTATTATTATTATTATTGTTGTAATTATTATTATTATTATTATCACTACTATTATTATCATATTATCATTATTATTATTATCATTATTATTATTATCATTATTATTATTATTATTATTACTATTAATATTATTATTATTATTATTATTATTATTATTATTATCATTATTATAATTATTATCATTATTAACATTATTATAATTATTATCATTACTATCATTATTATTATTATTATTATCACTATTATAATTATTATTATTGTTATTATTGTTATTATTATTATTGTATTTATTATTATCATTATTATTATTATTAATATTATTATTATTATCACTATCATTGTTACCATTATTATCATAATTATCATTATTATCATATTTTCCTTATTATCATTATTATCATTATTATCGTTATTATGTTTATTATCAGTATAACTGTTATTATTATTATTATTATCACTATTAATATTATTATCATTATTATTTTCATTATTATCATTATTATCATTATTATCATTATTACTATCATTATTATCATTATTATCATTATTATCATTATTATCACTACTATCAGTATTACTATCTTTATTAGCATTATTATTATTATTATCATTATTATCATTATTATCATTATTACTATCATTACTATCGTTATTATCATTATTAGCATTATTTTCATTATTACTATCATTATTATCATTAATATTATTATTATCATTATTATCATTATTACTATCATTATTATCATTATTATCATTATTATCATTATAATCGCTATTACTATCATTTTTATCATAATTACTATCATTTTTATCAATATTAACATTATTATCGTAATTATCATGATTACTATCATTATTATCAGTTTTATCATTATTAACATTATTATCATTATTACTATCAATATTTTCATTATTATCATTATTATCATTATTACTATCATTATTATCATTATTACCATTATTACGATCATTAATATCATTATTATCATTATTATCATTACTATCATTATTGTCATTATTATTATTATTATTATTATTATCATTATTATCATTATTATCACTATTACTATCAATATTTTCATTATTACTATCATTATTATCATTATTATCATTATTATCATTATTATCATTACTATCAGTATTACTATCTTTATTAGCATTATTATTATTATTATCATTATTATCATTATTATCATTATTATCATTATTACTATCATTATTATCATTATTATCATTATTAGCATTATTTTCATTATTACTATCATTATTATCATTATTATTATTATTATCATTATTATCATTATTACTATCACTATTATCATTATTATCGTTATTACTACCATTATTATCATTATTACTATCATTTTTATCAATATTATCATTATTATCGTAATTATCATGATTACTATCATTATTAACATTATTAACATTATACCCATTATTATCATTATTACTATCATTATTATCATTATTACTAACATTATTATCAATATTATCATTATTATCATTATTATCATTATTATTATCATTATTATCATTATTATCATTATTATCATTTTTATCATTATAATTATTATTACCATTATTATCAATAATATTATCATTATTATCATTATTATCATTATTATCATTATTATCATTACTATCATTATTACTATTATTATTATCATTACTATCATTATTATTATTATTATCATTATTATCATTAATGTCATTATTATCATTATTAACATTATTATCTTTATTGTCATTATTATCAGTATTATTATCATTATCATCATTATTAACATTAATATTATTATTATTGTAATTATTACTATTATTATTATCACTACTATTATTATCTTTATTATCATTATTCTTATTATCAATATTATTATTATCATTATTATTATTATTATTATTACTATTAATATTATAATTATTATTATTATTAATATTATTATCATTATTATAATTATTATCATTATTAACATTATTATCATTATTATCATAATTATCATTATTATCATATTTTCCTTATTATCATTATTATCATTATTATCATTATTATCATTATTATCAGTATAACTGTCATTATTATCATTATTATCATTATTATCATTATTATTATCATTATTATCATTATTATCATTATTATCATTATTATCATTATTAGTATTATTATTATCATTATTATCATTATTATCATTATTATCATTATTATCATTATTAGTATTATTATTATCATTATTATTTTTATTATCATTAATATCAGTATTACTGTCAATATTATCATTATTATCATTATTATCATTATTATCATTATTAGCATAATTATTATTATTATCATTATTATCCTTACTATCATTATTATCATTATTATCATTATTATCAGTATAACTGTCATTATTATCATTATTATCATTATTATCCATTTTATCATTATTATCGTTATAATCATTATTATCATTATTATCAGTATAACTGTCATTATTATCATTATTATCATTATTATCATTATTAATATTATTATTATCATTATTACCATTATTACCATTATTATAATTATTATCATTATTATCACTAATACTATCATTATTATCATTATTATTATTATTATTATTATTATTATTATTATTTTTCTTATTATTATCATTATTATCATTATTATTATCATTAGTATCATTCTTATTTTTCTTATAATTATTATCATTATTATCATTATTACTATCAATGATATCATTATTCTGATTAACATCATTATTATCTTTATTATTATTATTACCATTATTATAATAAATATTATCATTTTTATCAATATTATCATTATTATCATTATTATCAATATTACTATCATTATTATCATTATTATTATTATTACCATTATTATCATTAATATTATCATTATTATCATTATTATCATTACCATCATTACTATCAATATCATTATTATCATTATTATCATTATTATCATTATTATCATTATTATCATTATAATTATTATTACCATTATTATCATTAATATTATCATTATTATCATTATTATCACTATTTTTACCATTATTATCATTATTATTATTATTGTTATAATTATTATAATTATTATTATTATTATTTTTTCTATTATTATTATCTTTAGTATCAATATTACTATTGTCATTATTATTATTATTATTATTATTATTATTATTCTTATTATTATTATTATTATTATTATTATTATCATTATTGTTACTATTCTTTTTATTATTATCATTATTATTATTATTATTATTACTGTTAATATTATTATTATTATTATTATTATTATTATTATCATTATTATCATTATTGCCATTATTAACATTATTATCATTATTACTATCATTATTATCATTATTATCATTATTATCATTATTATCCTTAATACTATTATTATTATCGTTATTATCACTATTATGAGTTTTATAATTAATATCATTATTATCATTATTACTATCATTATTACCATTATTATAATTATTATCATTATAACTATCCTTATTGTCACTATTATCATTATTATCATTATTATCATTATTATCATTTTTATTATTATTACCATTATTATCACTAATATTATCATTATTATCTTTACTATTATTATTAACATCATTATTACCATTATTATTATTAATGTTATAATTATTGTAATTATTATTATTATTATTTTTACTATTACTATTATTATTATCATTATTATTATTATTATCATTATTAACATTATTATCACTATTACTATCATTATTATCATTATTAATATCATTATTATCATTATTATCATTATTATCATTATTATCATTATTATCATTATTATCATTACTATCAGTATTGCTATCTTTATTAGCATTATTATTATTATTATCATTATTATCATTATTATCATTATTATCATTATTATCACTATTATCATTACTATCAGTATTACTATCTTTATTAGCATTATTATTATTATTATCATTATTATCATTATTATCATTATTATCATTATTACTAACATTATTATCATTATTATCATTATTATCATTATTACTATCATTATTACCATTATTATCATTATTATCATTATTACTAGCTTTACTATCATTATTATCATTATTATCGTTATTATCATTATTATCATTATTAACATTATAATCATCATGATCATTATTATAATTATAATCATTATCATCATTATTATTATCATTATTATCATTATTATCATGATTACTATCAATATAATCATTATTATGGTTAATATCATTATTATGTTTATTACGATTATTACCATTATTATAAAAAATATCATCATTTTTATCAATATTATCATTATTATCATTATTATCAATATTACTATCATTATTATCATAATTACTAACATTATTATCAATATTATCATTACTATCATTATTATCATTATTATTATAATTATTAACATTATAATCATTATTATCACTATTACCATTATTATCATTATTACCATTAGTATCATTATTACCACTATTATAAATATTATCATTATTATCATTATAATCATTATTATCATTATTATCATTATTATCATTATTATCGTAATTATCATGATTACTATCATTATTATCATTATTATTATTATTATTATTATTATTCTTATTTTTCTTATTATTATCATTATTATCATTATTATTAACATTAGTATCATTATTATTTTTCTTAGAATTATTATCATTATTATCATTATTACTATCAATGTTATCATTATTCTGATTAATATCATTATTATCCTATTTATTATTATTACCATTATTATAATAAATATTATCATTTTTATCATTATTATCATTATTATCATTATTATCAATATTACTATCATTATTATCATTATTATTATTATTACCATTATTATCATTAATATTATCATTATTATCATTATTATCATTATCATCATTACTATCAATATCATTATTATCATTATTATCATTATTATCATTATTATCATTATTATCATTATTATTATTATTATCATTATTAACATTATTATCACTATTACTATCATTATTATCATTATTACTATCATTATTATCATTATTTTCATTATTATCATTATTATCATTATTATCATTACTATCAGTATTACTATCTTTATTAGCATTATTATTATTATTATCATTATTATCATTATTATCATTATTATCATTATTACTAACATTATTATCATTATTATCATTATTATCATTATTACTATCATTATTACCATTATTATCATTATTATAATTATTATCATTATTATCACTATTACTATCATTATTATCATTATTATTATTATTATTATTATTATTATTTTTCTTATTATTATCATTATTATCATTATTATTATCATTAGTATCATTATTATTTTTCTTATAATTATTATCATTATTATCATTATTACTATCAATGTTATCATTATTCTGATTAATATCATTATTATCTTTATTATTTTTATTACCATTATTATAATAAATATTATCATTTTTATCAATATTATCATTATTATCATTATTATCAATATTACTATCATTATTATCATTATTATTATTATTACCATTATTATCATTAATATTATCATTATTATCATTATTATCACTATTATTACCATTATTATCATTATAATTATTATTGTTATAATTATTATAATTATTATTATTATTATTTTTTCTATTATTATTATCTTTAGTATCAATATTACTATTGTCATTATTATTATTATTATTATTATTATTATTATTATTATTATTCTTATTATTATTATTATTATTACTATCATTATTGTTACTATTCTTTTTATTATTATCATTATTATTATTATTATTATTACTGTTAATATTATTATTATTATTATTATTATTATTATTATTATCATTATTATCATTATTGTCATTATTAACATTATTATCATTATTAATATCATTATTATCATTATTATCATTATTATCATTATTATCCTTAATACTATTATTATTATCGTTATTATCATTATTATGAGTATTATAATTAATATCATTATTATCATTAATACTATCATTATTGCCATTACTATGATTATTATCATTATAACTATCATTATTGTCACTATTATCATTATTATCATTATTATCATTATTATCATTATTATCATTTTTATTATTATTACCATTACTATCACTAATATTATCATTATTATCTTTACTATTATTATTAATATCATTATTACCATTATTATTATTAATGTTATAATTATTGTAATTATTATTATTATTATTTTAACTATTACTATTATTATTATCATTATTATTATTATTATTATTATCATTATTAACATTATTATCACTATTACTATCATTATTATCATTATTACTATCATTATTATCATTATTATCATTATTATCATTATTAACATTATTATCAGTATTACTATCATTATTATCATATTATAAATATTATCATTTTTATCATTATTATCAATATTACTATCATTATTATCATTATTATCATTATTACCATTACTATCATTCTTATCATTATTATCATTATTATCATTATTATCATTATTATCATTATTATCATTATTATCATTATTATCATTATTATCATAATTATCATTATTATCATTATTATCATTTTTATCATTATTATCTTTATTACTATAATTATCATTATTATCATTATTACTATCATTATTATCAATATTATCATTATTATCATTCTTAGCATTATTTTCTATATTACTATCATTATTATTATTAATATTATTATTATTATCATTATTATCATTAATACTATCATTATTATCATTACTATCATTATTATCTTTATTATCACTATTACTAAGATTAATATCATTATTACTATCATCATTATCATAATTATCATTATTATCATTATTATCATTATTATCATTATTATCATTATTATCTATATTATTATTATTATTCTAATTATTATTATTATAATTATTACTATTATTATTATCTTTATTATAATTATTATTATTGTCATTATTATTATCATTATTACTATCATTATTATCATTATTATCATTATTATCATTATTAGCGTTATTTTCATTATTACTATCATTATTATCATCATTATTATTATTATCATTATTATCATTATTATTATCATTATTATCATTATTATCATTATAATCATTATTATCGCTATTACTATCATTATTACCATTATTAATATCATTTTTATCAATATTATCATTATTATCGTAATTATCATTATTACTATCATTATTATCAGTTTTTTCATTATTATCATAATTATCATTATTACTATCATTGTTATCATTATTATCATTATTACCATTATTATCACTATTACTATCATTCTTATCATTATTATCATTATTATTATCATTATAATCATTATTATCATTATTATCATTTTTATCATTATAATTATTATTACCATTATAATCAATAATATTATCATTATTAACATTATTATCATTATTACCATTATTATCATTATTATTATTATTACCATTATTATCATTATTGTAATCATTATCATTATTATCATTATTACCATTATTATCATTATTACTATTATTACCTTTATTATCATTATTGTCATTATTATCATTATTATCATTATTATCATTATTACCATTTATTATCATTATTATCATTAATATCATTATTACTATCGTTATTATCATTATTACCATTATTATCATTATTATATTAATATTCATTATTATCATTATTATCATTAATATCATTATTACTATCGTTATTATCATTATTCATTATTATCATTATTATATAATATTATTAATATCATTATTATCATTATTATCATTATTATCATTATTATCCTTATTATCATTATTATCATTATTATCATTATTACTATCATTATTATTATTATTATCATTATTATCATTATTATCATTATTATCATAATTATCATTATTATCATTATTATCATTTTTATCTTCATTATAATTATTATCATTATTATCATTATTATCGTTGTTATCATTATTATCATTATTATCACTATTATTATCATTATTATCATAATTACTAACATTATTATCAATATTATCATTATTATCATTATTATCATTATTATTAGCATTATTAACATTATTATCATTATTATCACT
>NW_023395879.1:507500-532500 GCF_014083535.2 Vespa mandarinia
TCATTATTATTATTATTATTATTACTATTAATATTATTATAATTATAATTATTATTATCATTACTATAATTATTATCATTATTATCATTATTATCATTATTATCATTTCTACCATTATTATAATTATTATTATCATTATTATAATTATTATTATTTTTATTATTGTTATTATTACTATTGTATTTATTATTATCATTATTATTATTATTATTATAATTATTATCATTATCATTGTTATCATTATTATCATTATTATCATTATTATCATTATTATCATAATTATCATTATTATCATATTTTCTTTATTATCATTATTATCATTATTATCGTTATTATGATAATTATCAGTATAACTGTCATTATTATCATTATTATCACTATTATCATTATTATCATTATTATTATTATTATCATTATTATCATTATTATCATTATTACTATCATTATTATCATTATTATCATTATTATCATTATTATCATTATTATCATTATTATCATTATTATCATTATTATCATTATTACTATCATTATTATCATTATTACCATTATTTTCCTTATTATCATTATTATCATTATTATCGTTATTATGTTTATAATCAGTATAACTGTCATTATTATTATTATTATCACTATTAACATTATTATTATTATTATTTTCATTATTATCATTATTATCATTATTATCATTATTACTATCATTATTATCATTATTATCATTATTATCATTATTATCATTACTATCAGTATTACTATCTTTATTAGCATTATTATTATTATTATCATTATTATCATTATTATCATTATTACTATCATTACTATCATTATGATCATTAATAGCATTATTTTCATTATTACTATCATTATTATCAATATTATTATTATTTTCATTATTATCATTATTACTATCATTATTATCATTATTATCATTATTATCATTATTATCGCTATTACTATCATTATTATCATTATTACTATCATTTTTATCAATATTATCATTATTATCGTAATTATCATGATTACTATCATTATTATCAGTTTTATCATTATTAACATTATTATCATTATTACTATCAATATTTTCATTATTATCATTATTATCATTATTACTATCATTATTATCATTATTATCATTATTACGATCATTATTATCATTATTATCATTATTATCATTATTATCATTATTACTATCATTATTATCATTATTACTAACATTATTATCAATATTATCATTATTATCATTATTATCATTATTATCATTATTATCATTATTATCATTATTACTATCATTATTATCATTATTACTAACATTATTATCAATATTATCATTATTATCATTATTATCATTATTATTATCATTATTATCATTATTATCATTATTATCATTTTTATCATTATAATTATTATTACCATTATTTTCAATAATAATATCATTATTATCATTATTATCATTATTACCATTATTATCATTATTATTATTATTACCATTATTATCATTATAGTCATTATTATCATTATTATCTTTATTACCATTATTATGATTATTATTATAATTACCATTATTATCATTATTGTCATTATTATAATTATTATCTTTATTATCCTTATTATCATTATTGTCATTATTAACATTATTATCATTATTACTATCATTATTATCATTATTATCATTATTATCATTATTATCATTATTACTATTATTATTATCATTACTATCATTATTATTATTATTATCATTGTTATCATTAATGTCATTATTATCATTTTTAACATTATTATCTTTATTGTCATTATTATCAGTATTATTATCATTATCATCATTATTATCATTAATATTATTATTATTGTAATTATTATTATTATTATTATCACTACTATTATTATCTTTATTATCATTATTATTATTATCAATATTATTATTATCATTATTATTATTATTATTATTACTATTAATTTATTATTATTATTATTATTATTATTATCATTATAATTATTACCATTATTATCATTATTATCATTATTATCATAATTATCATTATCATCATATTTTCCTTATTATCATTATTATCAATATAACTGTCATTACTATCATTATTATCATTATTATCATTATTATTATCATTATTATCATTATTATCATTATTACTATCATTATTATCATTATTATCATTATTATCATTATTATCATTATTACTGTCATTATTATCATTATTATCATTATTATCATTGTTATCATTATTATCATTATTACTAACATTACTATCATTATTACCATTATTATCATTACTATCATTATTATCTTTATTATCATAATTATAATTATTACTCTCACTATTATCATTATTATCATTATTATCATTATTATCATTAATATCATTATTATCATTCTTATCCTTATTTTCTTTACTATAATTATTATTATTATTATCATTATTATCAGTATTACTATCATTATTATCATTATTATTATTATTACCATTATAATCATTATTATCATTATTATCGCTATTACTATCATTATTATCATTATTTCTATCATTTTTAGCAATATTATCATTATTATCGTAATTATCATGATAACTATCATTATAATCAGTTTTATCATTATTATCATTATTATCATTATTACTATCAATATTTTCATTATTATCATTATTACCATTATTACTATCATTATTATCATTATTATCATTATTACTAACATTATTATCAATATTATCATTATTATCATTATTATCATTATTACTATTATTATCACTATTACTATTATTATTACCATTATTACTAACATTATCATCAATATTATCATTATTATCCTTATTATCATTATTATTATCATTATTATCATTATTAACATTATTATTATTTTTACCATTATTATCATTATTGTCGTTATTATCATTATTATCATTATTACCATTATTATCATTATTATTATTATTACCATTATTATCATTATTGTCATTATTAACATTATTAACTTTATTGTCATTATTATCATTATTATTATCATTACCATCATTATTACCATTAATATTATTATTATTGTAATTATTATTATTATTATTATCACTACTATTATTATCTTTATTATCATTATTATAATTATCATTATTATTATTATTAATATTTCTATTAATATTATTATTATTATTATTATTATTATTATCATTATTATAATTATTATCATTAATATCATTATTATCATTATTATCATTATTATCATAATTATCATTATTATCATATTATCCTTATTATCATTATTATCATTATTATCATTATTAGCATTATTATCATTATTATCAGTATAACTGTCATTATTATCATTATTATCATTATTATCATTATTATCATTATTATTATCATTATTATCATTATTATCATTATTATCAATATTACTATCATTATTATCATTATTATCATCTTTACCATTATTACTGGCATTATTATCATTATTATCATTATTATCATTATTATCAGTTTAACTGTCATTATTATCATTATACTCATTATTATCATTATTATCAATATTATTATCATTAGTATCATTATTATCATTATTATCATTAATACTATCATTATTATCATTATTATCATCATTACCATTATTACTAGCATTATTATCATCATTATCATTATTATCATTATTATCATTTTTATTATGATTACCATTATTATCACTAATATTATCATTATTATCTTTACTATTATTATTAATATCATTATTACCATTATTATTATTAATGTTATAATTATTATAATTATTATTATTATTATTTTTATTATTACTATTATTATTACCATTATTATTATTATTATCATTATTATCATTATTATCACTATTACTATCTTTATTATCATTATTATCATTATTATCATTATAATCATTATAAACATTATTATCATTATTATCATTATTAAAATTATTATCATTGTCATCAATATTATTACCATTATTACCATTATTCTCATTATTATTATTTTTATTATGATTATTATTATTATTATTATTACTATTATTAAATCTTTATTAACATTATTATTATTATCATTATTATTATTATTATTATTATTATTTATATTATTATTATTATTCTTATTATTATTATTATTTTTAACATGATTATTATTATTCTTTTTTTATTATTACTATTATCATTATTATTATCATTAATATTATTATTAATAATATTATTATTATCATTATTATTATTATTAATAATATTATTATTATCATTATTATTATTATCATTATTATAATTTGTATTATGGTTATTATTGTTATTATTGTTATTATTGTTATTATTATTGTTTATATTATTATCATTATTATTATTATTCTTATTACTTTATTATTATTATTATTATTATTATTATTATTATTATTTTTATCATTATTATAATTATTATTATTGCTATTATTGTTATTATTATTATTTTATTTATTATTATCATTATTTTTATTATCATTATTATTAACATTATCACTGTTATCATTATTATCATTATTACTACCATTATCATCATTATTATCATAATTATCATTATTATCATTATTATCATTATTATCATAATTATCATTATTATCATTATTATCCTTATTATCATTATTATAATACTTATCATTATTATCATTATTAATATTATTATTATCATTATTATCATTATTATCATTATTATCATTATTATCATTATTAGTATTATTATTATCATTATTATTTTTATTATCATTAATATCAGTATTACTGTCAATATTATCATTATTATCATTATTATCATTATTATCATTATTAGCATAATTATTATTATTATCATTATTATCTTTACTATCATTATTATCATTATTATCATTATTATCAGTATAACTGTCATTATTATCATTATTATCATTATTATCCATTTTATCATTATTATCGTTATAATCATTATTATCATTATTATCAGTATAACTGTCATTATTATCATTATTATCATTATTAACATTATTAATATTATTATTATCATTATTACGATTATTACCATTATTATAATCATTATCATTATTATCACTATTACTATCATTATTATCATTATTATTATTATTATTATTATTATTATTTTTCTTATTATTATCATTATTATCATTATTATTATCATTAGTATCATTATTATTTTTCTTATAATTATTATTATTATTATCATTATTACTATCAATGATATCATTATTCTTATTAATATCATTATTATCTTTATTATTATTATTACCATTATTATAATAAATATTATCATTTTTATCAATATTATCATTATTATCATTATTATCAATATTAATATCATTATTATCATTATTATTATTATTACCATTATTATCATTAATATTATCATTATTATCATTATTATCATTATCATCATTACTATCAATATCATTATTATCATTATTATCATTATTATCATTATTATCATTATTATCATTATAATTATTATTACCATTATTATCATTAATATTATCATTATTACTATTATTATCACTATTATTACCATTATTATCATTATTATTATTATTGTTATAATTATTATAATTATTATTATTCTTATTTTTTCTATTATTATTATCTTTAGTATCAATATTACTATTGTCATTATTATTATTATTATTATTATTATTATTATTATTATTATTATTATTATTATTCTTATTATTATTATTATTATTATTATTATCATTATTGTTACTATTCTTTTTATTATTATCATTATTATTATTATTATTATTACTGTTAATATTATTATTATTATTAATATTATTATTATTATTATTATTATCATTATTATCATTATTGTCATTATTAACATTATTATCATTACTACTATCATTATTATCATTATTATCATTATTATCATTATTATCCTTAATACTATTATTATTATCGTTATTATCATTATT
Source organism: Vespa mandarinia (assembly GCF_014083535.2). Classification (NCBI taxonomy): domain Eukaryota; kingdom Metazoa; phylum Arthropoda; class Insecta; order Hymenoptera; family Vespidae; genus Vespa; species Vespa mandarinia. The sequence continues at coordinate 513,421 of NW_023395879.1, forward strand.
ATGAGTATTATAATTAATATCATTATTATCATTATTACTATCATTATTACCATTATTATAATTATTATCATTATAACTATCATTATTGTCACTATTATCATTATTATCATTATTATCATGATTATCATTTTTATTATTATTACCATTATTATCACTAATATTATCATTATTATCTTTACTATTATTATTAATATCATTATTACCATTATTATTATTAATGTTATAATTATTGTAATTATTATTATTATTATTTTTACTATTACTATTATTATTATCATCATTATTATTATTATTATTATTAACATTATTATCACTATTACTATCATTATTATCATTATTACTATCATTATTATCATTATTATCATTATTATCATTATTAATATTATTATTATCATTATTACCATTATTATCATTATTATAATTATTTTCATTATTATCACTATTACTATCATTATTATCATTATTATTATTATTATTATTATTATTATTATTTTTCTTATTATTATCATTATTATCATTATTATTATCATTACTATCATTATTATTTTTCTTATAATTATTATCATTATTATCATTATTACTATCAATGTTATCATTATTCTAATTAATATCATTATTATCTTTATTATTATTATTACCATTATTATAATAAATATTATCATTTTTATCAATATTATCATTATTATCATTATTATCAATATTACTATCATTATTATCATTATTATTATTATTACCATTATTATCATTAATATTATCATTATTATCATTATTATCATTATCATCATTACTATCAATATCATTATTATCATTATTATCATTATTATCAATATTACTATCATTATTATCATTATTATTATTATTACCATTATTATCATTAATATTATCACTATTATCATTATTATCACTATTATCATTATAATTATTATAACCATTATTATCATTAATATTATCATTATTATCATTATTATCACTATTATTACCATTATTATCATTATTATTATTATTGTTATAATTATTATAATTATTATTATTATTATTTTTTATATTATTGTTATCTTTAGTATCAATATTACTATTGTCATTATTATTATTATTATTATTATTATTATTATTATTCTTATTATTATTATTATTATTATTATTATCATTATTATTACTATTCTTTTTATTATTATCATTATTATTATTATTATAATTACTGTTAATATTATTATTATTATTATTATTATTATTATTATCATTATTATCATTATTATCATTATTATCATTATTATCATCATTTTCAGTATTACTCTCTTTATCATCACTATTATCATTATTATCATTATTATCATTATTATCATTATTACTATCATTACTATCATAATTATCATTATTATCATTATTATCATTATTATCATTATTATTATCATTATTATCATTATTATTATTATTACTGTTAATATTATTATTATTATTCTTATTATAATTATTATTATTATTATCATTATTATAATTATTATCATTATTATCATTATTATCATTATTATCAATATTACTATAATTATTATCATTATTATCATTATTGTCAGTATTACTGTCATTATTATCATTATTATCATTATTATTGCCATTATTATCATTAATACTATCATTATTATCATTACTATCATTATTATCTTTATTATCACTATTACTACCATTAATATCATTATTACTATCAATTTACAAATATTATCATTATTATCATTGTTATCATTATTCCCATCATTATTATCATTATTATCATTATTACCATCATTATTATCATCATTATCATTATTAGCATTATTCTCATTATTACTATCAGTATTATTATTATTATTATTATTATTATCATTATTATCATTAATACTATCATTATTATCATTACTATCATTATTATCTTGATTATCACTCTTACTACCATTATTATCATTATTACTATCAATTTACAAATATTATCATTATTATCATTATTATCATTATTATCATTATTATCATTATTATCATTATTAACATTATTATCATTATTAATATTATTATTATCCTTTTTATCTTTATTATCATTATTATCATTATTACTATCATTATTATCATTAATATCATTATTATCATTATTATCATTATTACTATAATTATTATCATTATTATCATTATTGTCAATATTACTGTCATTATTATCATTATTATCATTAATATCATTATTATCATTATTATCATTATTATCATTATTATCATAATTATCATTATTACCATTCTTATCATTATTATCTTTATTATCATTATTATCATTATTATCATTATTATCAGTATTACGATCATTAATAACATAATTATCATTATTATCATTATTACTATCATTATTATCATTATTGACAGTACTGTCATTATTATCATTATTATCATTATTGTATTATTTTTATTATTACCATTATTATCACTAATATTATCATTATTATCATTATTATCATAATTATTATCATTATTATCATTATTATCATTATTACTATCATTATTATAATTATTATCATCATTACCATATTTACTAGCATTATTATCATTATTATCATTATTATCATAATTATCAGTATAAATGTCATTATTATCATTATTATCATTATTATCATTATTATCATTATTATTATCATTATTATCATTATTATCATTATTATCATTATTACTATCATTATTGCCATTATTATCATCATTACCATAATTACTAGCATTATTATCATTATTATCATTATTATCATTATTATCATTTTTATTATTATTACCATTATTATCACTTATATTATCATTATTATTTTTACTATAATTATTAATATCATTATTACCATTATTATTATTAATGTTATAATTATTATAAGTATTATTATTATTATTTTTACTATTATTATTATTATTATCATCATAATTATTATTATTCTTTTTATTATTCTTATTATTATTATCAATATTATTAATATTATTATTGTTATCATTACTATCATTATTACCGTTATTATAATTATTATTATTATTACCATTATTATCATTATTATCATTATTATCATTAATACTATCATTATTATCATGATTATCATAATAATCATTAATACTATCATTATTTCATTATTATCATTATTACTATCATTATTATCATTATTATCATTATTATCATTATTTTCATTCTTACTATAATTATTATCATTATTATCATTATTATCAATATTACTATCATTATTATCATTATTATCATTATTAAGATCATTATTATCATTATTATCATTATTATCATTATTATCATTATTACTATAATTATTATCATTATTACTAACATTATTATCAATATTATCATTATTATCATTATTATCATTATTACAATCATTATTATCATTATTATCATTATTATCATTATTATCGCTATTACTATCATTATTACCATTATAAATATCATTTTTATCAATATTATCATTATTATCGTAATTATTATTATTACTATCATTATTATCAGTTTTTTCATTGTTATCATTATTATCATTATTACTATCATTGTTATCATTATTATCATTATTTCCATTAGTATCACTATTACTATCATTCTTATTATTATTATCATTATTATAATCATTATAATCATTATTATCATTATTATCATTATTAACATTATTATCATCATGATCATTATTATAATTATAATCATTATCATCATTATTATTATCATTATTATCATTATTATCATGATTACTATCAATATTATCATTATTATGATTAATATCATTATTATGTTTATTACGATTATTAACATTATTATAAAAAATATCATCATTTTAATCAATATTATCATTATTATCATTATAGTCAATATTACTATCATTATTATCTTAATTACTAACATTATTATCAATGATATCATTACTATCATTATTATCATTATTATTATAATTATTAACATTATAATCATTATTATCACTATTACCATTATTATCATTATTACCATTAGTATCATTATTACCACTATTATAATTATTATCATTATTATCATTATAATTATTATTATCATTATTATCATTATTATCATTATTATTATTATTACCATTATTATCATTAATATTATCATTATTAACATTACTATCATTATTAAACTGATTATTATCATTATTATTATCATTATTATCATTATTGTCTTTTTTATCATTATTATCATTATTATCATTATTCCTTTCATTATTATCATTGTTATCATTATGATCATTATTAACATTATTATCATAATCATCAATATTATCATTATTATCCTTAATATCTTTATTATCATTATTATGACTATTACTATCATTATTATCATAATTACTAACATTATTATCAATATTATCATTATTATCATTATTATCATTATTACTATCATTATTATCATTATTATCATTGTTGTCATTATTATCATTATTATCACTAATATTATCATTATTATCATAATTACTAACATTATTATCAATATTAAAATTATTATCATTATTATCATTATTATCATTATTACTATTATTATCATATTTATATTAGTTACCATTATTTTCAATAATATCATTATTACTATCATTATTACCATTATTATCATTATTATCATTATTATCATTATTATCATTATTATCAGTAATATTATCATTATTATCATTATTATCATTATTATACTTATCATCATTATTATCATTATTATCTTTATTATCAATATAACTGTCATTATTATCATTATTATCATTATTATCCATTTTATCATTATCATCGTTATAATCATTATTATCATTATTATCAGTATAACTGTCATTATTATCATTATTATCATTATTATCATTATTAATATTATTATTATCATTATTACTATTATTACCATTATTATAATTATTATCATTATTATCACTATTAGTCCCAATATTATCATTATTATTATTATTATTATTATTATTATTTTTCTTATTATTATCATTATTATCATTATTATTATCATTAATATCATTATTATTTTTCTTATAATTATTATCATGATTATCATTATTACTATCAATGATATCATTATTCTGATTAATATCATTATTATCTTTATTATTATTATTAACATTATTATAATAAATATTATCATTTTTCAATATTATCATTATTATCATTATTATCAATATTACTATCATTATTATCATTATTATTATTATTACCATTATTATCATTAATATAATCATTATTATCATTATTATCATTATCATCATTACTATCAATATCATTATTATCATTATTATCATTATTATCATTATTATCATTATTATCATTATAATTATTATTACCATTATTATCATTAATATTATCATCTTTATCATTATTATCACTATTATTACCATTATTAGCATTATTATTATTATTTTTATAATTATTATAATTATTATTATTATTATTTTTTCTAATATTATTATCTTTAGTATCAATATTACTATTGTCATTATTATTATTATTATTATTATTATTATTATTATTATTATTCTTATTATTATTATTATTATTATTATTATCATTATTGTTACTATTCTTTTTATTATTATCATTATTATTATTATTATTATTATTGTTAATATTATTATTATTAACATTATTATAATAAATATTATCATTTTTATCAATATTATCATTATTATCATTATTATCAATATTACTATCATTATTATCATTATTACTATTATTACCATTATTATCATTAATATTATCATTATTATCATTATTATCATTATCATCATTACTATCAATATCATTATTATCATTATTATCATTATTATCACTATTATCATTATTATCATTATAATTATTATTACCATTGTTATCACTAATATTATCATTATTATCATTATTATCATCATTACCATTATTACTAGCATTATTATCATCATTATCATTATTATCATTATTATCATTTTTATTATGATTACCATTATTATCACTAATATTATCATTATTATCTTTACTATTATTATTAATATCATTATTACCATTATTATTATTAATGTTATAATTATTATAATTATTATTATTATTATTTTTATTATTACTATTATTATTACCATTATTATTATTATTATCATTATTATCATTATTATCACTATTACTATCTTTATTATCATTATTATCATTATTATCATTATAATCATTATAAACATTATTATCATTATTATCATTATTAAAATTATTATCATTGTCATCAATATTATTACCATTATTACCATTATTCTCATTATTATTATTTTTATTATGATTATTATTATTATTATTAATACTATTATTAAATCTTTATTAACATTATTATTATTATCATTATTATTATTATTATTATTATTATTTATATTATTATTATTATTCTTATTATTATTATTATTTTTAACATGATTATTATTATTCTTTTTTTATTATTACTATTATCATTATTATTATCATTAATATTATTATTAATAATATTATTATTATCATTATTATTATTATTAATAATATTATTATTATCATTATTATTATTATCATTATTATAATTTGTATTATGGTTATTATTGTTATTATTGTTATTATTGTTATTATTATTGTTTATATTATTATCATTATTATTATTATTCTTATTACTTTATTATTATTATTATTATTATTATTATTATTATTATTTTTATCATTATTATAATTATTATTATTGCTATTATTGTTATTATTATTATTTTATTTATTATTATCATTATTTTTATTATCATTATTATTAACATTATCACTGTTATCATTATTATCATTATTACTACCATTATCATCATTATTATCATAATTATCATTATTATCATTATTATCATTATTATCATAATTATCATTATTATCATTATTATCCTTATTATCATTATTATAATACTTATCATTATTATCATTATTAATATTATTATTATCATTATTATCATTATTATCATTATTATCATTATTATCATTATTAGTATTATTATTATCATTATTATTTTTATTATCATTAATATCAGTATTACTGTCAATATTATCATTATTATCATTATTATCATTATTATCATTATTAGCATAATTATTATTATTATCATTATTATCTTTACTATCATTATTATCATTATTATCATTATTATCAGTATAACTGTCATTATTATCATTATTATCATTATTATCCATTTTATCATTATTATCGTTATAATCATTATTATCATTATTATCAGTATAACTGTCATTATTATCATTATTATCATTATTAACATTATTAATATTATTATTATCATTATTACGATTATTACCATTATTATAATCATTATCATTATTATCACTATTACTATCATTATTATCATTATTATTATTATTATTATTATTATTATTTTTCTTATTATTATCATTATTATCATTATTATTATCATTAGTATCATTATTATTTTTCTTATAATTATTATTATTATTATCATTATTACTATCAATGATATCATTATTCTTATTAATATCATTATTATCTTTATTATTATTATTACCATTATTATAATAAATATTATCATTTTTATCAATATTATCATTATTATCATTATTATCAATATTAATATCATTATTATCATTATTATTATTATTACCATTATTATCATTAATATTATCATTATTATCATTATTATCATTATCATCATTACTATCAATATCATTATTATCATTATTATCATTATTATCATTATTATCATTATTATCATTATAATTATTATTACCATTATTATCATTAATATTATCATTATTACTATTATTATCACTATTATTACCATTATTATCATTATTATTATTATTGTTATAATTATTATAATTATTATTATTCTTATTTTTTCTATTATTATTATCTTTAGTATCAATATTACTATTGTCATTATTATTATTATTATTATTATTATTATTATTATTATTATTATTATTATTCTTATTATTATTATTATTATTATTATTATCATTATTGTTACTATTCTTTTTATTATTATCATTATTATTATTATTATTATTACTGTTAATATTATTATTATTATTAATATTATTATTATTATTATTATTATCATTATTATCATTATTGTCATTATTAACATTATTATCATTACTACTATCATTATTATCATTATTATCATTATTATCATTATTATCCTTAATACTATTATTATTATCGTTATTATCATTATTATGAGTATTATAATTAATATCATTATTATCATTATTACTATCATTATTACCATTATTATAATTATTATCATTATAACTATCATTATTGTCACTATTATCATTATTATCATTATTATCATGATTATCATTTTTATTATTATTACCATTATTATCACTAATATTATCATTATTATCTTTACTATTATTATTAATATCATTATTACCATTATTATTATTAATGTTATAATTATTGTAATTATTATTATTATTATTTTTACTATTACTATTATTATTATCATCATTATTATTATTATTATTATTAACATTATTATCACTATTACTATCATTATTATCATTATTACTATCATTATTATCATTATTATCATTATTATCATTATTAATATTATTATTATCATTATTACCATTATTATCATTATTATAATTATTTTCATTATTATCACTATTACTATCATTATTATCATTATTATTATTATTATTATTATTATTATTATTTTTCTTATTATTATCATTATTATCATTATTATTATCATTACTATCATTATTATTTTTCTTATAATTATTATCATTATTATCATTATTACTATCAATGTTATCATTATTCTAATTAATATCATTATTATCTTTATTATTATTATTACCATTATTATAATAAATATTATCATTTTTATCAATATTATCATTATTATCATTATTATCAATATTACTATCATTATTATCATTATTATTATTATTACCATTATTATCATTAATATTATCATTATTATCATTATTATCATTATCATCATTACTATCAATATCATTATTATCATTATTATCATTATTATCAATATTACTATCATTATTATCATTATTATTATTATTACCATTATTATCATTAATATTATCACTATTATCATTATTATCACTATTATCATTATAATTATTATAACCATTATTATCATTAATATTATCATTATTATCATTATTATCACTATTATTACCATTATTATCATTATTATTATTATTGTTATAATTATTATAATTATTATTATTATTATTTTTTATATTATTGTTATCTTTAGTATCAATATTACTATTGTCATTATTATTATTATTATTATTATTATTATTATTATTCTTATTATTATTATTATTATTATTATTATCATTATTATTACTATTCTTTTTATTATTATCATTATTATTATTATTATAATTACTGTTAATATTATTATTATTATTATTATTATTATTATTATCATTATTATCATTATTATCATTATTATCATTATTATCATCATTTTCAGTATTACTCTCTTTATCATCACTATTATCATTATTATCATTATTATCATTATTATCATTATTACTATCATTACTATCATAATTATCATTATTATCATTATTATCATTATTATCATTATTATTATCATTATTATCATTATTATTATTATTACTGTTAATATTATTATTATTATTCTTATTATAATTATTATTATTATTATCATTATTATAATTATTATCATTATTATCATTATTATCATTATTATCAATATTACTATAATTATTATCATTATTATCATTATTGTCAGTATTACTGTCATTATTATCATTATTATCATTATTATTGCCATTATTATCATTAATACTATCATTATTATCATTACTATCATTATTATCTTTATTATCACTATTACTACCATTAATATCATTATTACTATCAATTTACAAATATTATCATTATTATCATTGTTATCATTATTCCCATCATTATTATCATTATTATCATTATTACCATCATTATTATCATCATTATCATTATTAGCATTATTCTCATTATTACTATCAGTATTATTATTATTATTATTATTATTATCATTATTATCATTAATACTATCATTATTATCATTACTATCATTATTATCTTGATTATCACTCTTACTACCATTATTATCATTATTACTATCAATTTACAAATATTATCATTATTATCATTATTATCATTATTATCATTATTATCATTATTATCATTATTAACATTATTATCATTATTAATATTATTATTATCCTTTTTATCTTTATTATCATTATTATCATTATTACTATCATTATTATCATTAATATCATTATTATCATTATTATCATTATTACTATAATTATTATCATTATTATCATTATTGTCAATATTACTGTCATTATTATCATTATTATCATTAATATCATTATTATCATTATTATCATTATTATCATTATTATCATAATTATCATTATTACCATTCTTATCATTATTATCTTTATTATCATTATTATCATTATTATCATTATTATCAGTATTACGATCATTAATAACATAATTATCATTATTATCATTATTACTATCATTATTATCATTATTGACAGTACTGTCATTATTATCATTATTATCATTATTGTATTATTTTTATTATTACCATTATTATCACTAATATTATCATTATTATCATTATTATCATAATTATTATCATTATTATCATTATTATCATTATTACTATCATTATTATAATTATTATCATCATTACCATATTTACTAGCATTATTATCATTATTATCATTATTATCATAATTATCAGTATAAATGTCATTATTATCATTATTATCATTATTATCATTATTATCATTATTATTATCATTATTATCATTATTATCATTATTATCATTATTACTATCATTATTGCCATTATTATCATCATTACCATAATTACTAGCATTATTATCATTATTATCATTATTATCATTATTATCATTTTTATTATTATTACCATTATTATCACTTATATTATCATTATTATTTTTACTATAATTATTAATATCATTATTACCATTATTATTATTAATGTTATAATTATTATAAGTATTATTATTATTATTTTTACTATTATTATTATTATTATCATCATAATTATTATTATTCTTTTTATTATTCTTATTATTATTATCAATATTATTAATATTATTATTGTTATCATTACTATCATTATTACCGTTATTATAATTATTATTATTATTACCATTATTATCATTATTATCATTATTATCATTAATACTATCATTATTATCATGATTATCATAATAATCATTAATACTATCATTATTTCATTATTATCATTATTACTATCATTATTATCATTATTATCATTATTATCATTATTTTCATTCTTACTATAATTATTATCATTATTATCATTATTATCAATATTACTATCATTATTATCATAATTATCATTATTAAGATCATTATTATCATTATTATCATTATTATCATTATTATCATTATTACTATAATTATTATCATTATTACTAACATTATTATCAATATTATCATTATTATCATTATTATCATTATTACAATCATTATTATCATTATTATCATTATTATCATTATTATCGCTATTACTATCATTATTACCATTATAAATATCATTTTTATCAATATTATCATTATTATCGTAATTATTATTATTACTATCATTATTATCAGTTTTTTCATTGTTATCATTATTATCATTATTACTATCATTGTTATCATTATTATCATTATTTCCATTAGTATCACTATTACTATCATTCTTATTATTATTATCATTATTATAATCATTATAATCATTATTATCATTATTATCATTATTAACATTATTATCATCATGATCATTATTATAATTATAATCATTATCATCATTATTATTATCATTATTATCATTATTATCATGATTACTATCAATATTATCATTATTATGATTAATATCATTATTATGTTTATTACGATTATTAACATTATTATAAAAAATATCATCATTTTAATCAATATTATCATTATTATCATTATAGTCAATATTACTATCATTATTATCTTAATTACTAACATTATTATCAATGATATCATTACTATCATTATTATCATTATTATTATAATTATTAACATTATAATCATTATTATCACTATTACCATTATTATCATTATTACCATTAGTATCATTATTACCACTATTATAATTATTATCATTATTATCATTATAATTATTATTATCATTATTATCATTATTATCATTATTATTATTATTACCATTATTATCATTAATATTATCATTATTAACATTACTATCATTATTAAACTGATTATTATCATTATTATTATCATTATTATCATTATTGTCTTTTTTATCATTATTATCATTATTATCATTATTCCTTTCATTATTATCATTGTTATCATTATGATCATTATTAACATTATTATCATAATCATCAATATTATCATTATTATCCTTAATATCTTTATTATCATTATTATGACTATTACTATCATTATTATCATAATTACTAACATTATTATCAATATTATCATTATTATCATTATTATCATTATTACTATCATTATTATCATTATTATCATTGTTGTCATTATTATCATTATTATCACTAATATTATCATTATTATCATAATTACTAACATTATTATCAATATTAAAATTATTATCATTATTATCATTATTATCATTATTACTATTATTATCATATTTATATTAGTTACCATTATTTTCAATAATATCATTATTACTATCATTATTACCATTATTATCATTATTATCATTATTATCATTATTATCATTATTATCAGTAATATTATCATTATTATCATTATTATCATTATTATACTTATCATCATTATTATCATTATTATCTTTATTATCAATATAACTGTCATTATTATCATTATTATCATTATTATCCATTTTATCATTATCATCGTTATAATCATTATTATCATTATTATCAGTATAACTGTCATTATTATCATTATTATCATTATTATCATTATTAATATTATTATTATCATTATTACTATTATTACCATTATTATAATTATTATCATTATTATCACTATTAGTCCCAATATTATCATTATTATTATTATTATTATTATTATTATTTTTCTTATTATTATCATTATTATCATTATTATTATCATTAATATCATTATTATTTTTCTTATAATTATTATCATGATTATCATTATTACTATCAATGATATCATTATTCTGATTAATATCATTATTATCTTTATTATTATTATTAACATTATTATAATAAATATTATCATTTTTCAATATTATCATTATTATCATTATTATCAATATTACTATCATTATTATCATTATTATTATTATTACCATTATTATCATTAATATAATCATTATTATCATTATTATCATTATCATCATTACTATCAATATCATTATTATCATTATTATCATTATTATCATTATTATCATTATAATCATTATAATTATTATTACCATTATTATCATTAATATTATCATCTTTATCATTATTATCACTATTATTACCATTATTAGCATTATTATTATTATTTTTATAATTATTATAATTATTATTATTATTATTTTTTCTAATATTATTATCTTTAGTATCAATATTACTATTGTCATTATTATTATTATTATTATTATTATTATTATTATTATTATTCTTATTATTATTATTATTATTATTATTATCATTATTGTTACTATTCTTTTTATTATTATCATTATTATTATTATTATTATTATTGTTAATATTATTATTATTAACATTATTATAATAAATATTATCATTTTTATCAATATTATCATTATTATCATTATTATCAATATTACTATCATTATTATCATTATTACTATTATTACCATTATTATCATTAATATTATCATTATTATCATTATTATCATTATCATCATTACTATCAATATCATTATTATCATTATTATCATTATTATCACTATTATCATTATTATCATTATAATTATTATTACCATTGTTATCACTAATATTATCATTATTATCATTATTATCATAATTATTATTATTACTATTATTATTATCATTATTACTATCATTATTATCATTATTATCATCATTACCATTATTACTATCATTATTTCCATTATTATAATTATTATCATTATAACTATCATTATTGTTACTATTATCATTTTTATCATTATTATCATTATTATCATTTTTATTATTATTACCATTATTATCACTAATATTATCATTATTATCTTTACTATTATTATTAACATCATTATTACCATTATTATTATTAATGTTATAATTATTGTAATTATTATTATTATTATTTTTACTATTACTATTATTATTATCATTATTATTATTATTATCATTATTAACATTATTATCACTGTTACTATCATTATTATCATTATTACTATCATTATTATCATTATTATCATTATTATCATTATTATCATTATTATCATTATTATCATTACTATCAGTATTACTATCTTTATTAGCATTATTATTATTATTATCATTATTATCATTATTATCATTATTATCATTATTACTATCATTATTATCATTATTATCATTATCATCATTATTACTATCATTATTATCATTATTATCATTACCATCAATATTAATATTATTATTATCATTATTACCATTATTATCATTATTATAATTATTATCATTATTATCACTATTACTATCATTATTATCATTATTATTATTATTATTATTATTATTATTATTTTTCTTATTATTATCATTATTATCATTATTATTATCATTAGTATCATTATTATTTTTCTTATAATTATTATCATTATTATCATTATTACTATCAATGTTATCATTATTCTGATTAATATCAATATTATCTTTATTATTATTATTAACATTATTATAATAAATATTATCATTTTTATCAATATTATCATTATTATCATTATTATCAATATTACTATCATTATTATCATTATTATTATTATTACCATTATTATCATTAATATTATCATTATTATCATTATTATCATTATCATCATTACTATCAATATCATTATTATTATTATTATCATTATTATCATTATTATCATTACTATCAGTATTACTATCTTTATTAGCATTATTATTATTATTATCATTATTATCATTATTATCATTATTATCATTATTACTATCATTATTATCATTATTATCATTATTATCAGTATTACTATCTTTATTAGCATTATTATTATTATTATCAATATTATCATTATTATCATTATTATCATTATTACTATCATTATTATCATTATTATCATTATTATCATTATTACTATCATTATTATCATTATTATCATTATTAGCATTATTTTCATTATTACTATCATTATTATCATTATTATTATTATTATCATTATTATCATTATTACTATCATTATTATCATTAATATCATTATTATCATTATTATCGCTATTACTATCATTATTATCATTATTACTATCATTTTTATCAATATTATCTTTATTATCGTAATTATCATGATTACTATCATTATTATCAGTTTTATCATTATTAACATTATTATCATTATTACTATCAATACATTCATTATTATCATTATTATCATTATTACTATCATTATTATCATTATTATCATTATTACTATCATTATTATCATTATTATCATTATTATCATTATTATCATTATTACTATCATTATTATCATTATTATCATTATTATCATTATTAATATTACTATTATCATTATTACCATTATTATCATTATTATAATTATTATCATTATTATCACTATTACTATCATTATTATCATTATTATTATTATTATTATTATTATTATTATTATTATTATTTTTCTTGTTATTATCATTATTATCATTATTATGATTTTTATCATTATAATTATGATTACCATTATTATCAATAATATTATCATTATTATCATTATTATCATTATTATTATTATTATTATCATTATTATCATTATTATCATTATTATCATTTTCATCAATATAATTATTATTACCATTATTATCAATAATAATATCATTATTATCATTTTGTCATTATTACCATTACTATCATTATTACTTTTATTACCATTATTATCATTATAGTCATTATTATCATTATTATCTTTATTACCATTATTATGATTATTATTATAATTACCATTTTTATCATTATTGTCATTATTATCATTATTATCTTTATTATCATTATTATCATTATTGTCATTATTAACATTATTATCATTATTACTATCATTATTATCATTATTATCATTATTATCATTATTATCCTTATTTCTATTATTATTATAATTACTATCATTATTATTATTATTATCATTATTATTATTAATGTCATTATTATCATTATTAACATTATTATCTTTATTGTCATTATTATCAGTATTATTATCATTATCATCATTATTATCATTAATATTATTATTATTGTTATTATTATTATTATTATTATCACTAATATTATTATCTTTATTATCATTATTATTATTATCAATATTAGTATTATCATTATTATTATTATTATTATTACTATTAATATTATTATTATTATTATTATTATTATTATTATCATTACTATAATTATTAACATTTTTATCATTATTATCATTATTATCATAATTATCATTATTATCATATTTTCCTTATTATCATTATTATCATTATTATCATTATTATCATTATTAACATTATTATCAGTATAACTGTCATTATTATCATTATTATCATTATTACTATCATTATTATCATTATTATCATTATTATCATTAATATCATTATTATCATTATTAGTATTATTATTATCATTATTATCTTTATTATCATTAATAACAGTATTACTGTCAATATTATCATTATTATCGTTATTATCATTATTATCAGTATAACTGTCATTATTATCATTATTATCATTATTATCCATTTTATCAATATTATCGTTATAATCATTATTATCATTATTATCAGTATAACTGTCATAATTATCATTATTATCATTATTATCATTATTAATATTATTATTATCATTATTACCATTATTATCATTATTATAATAATTATCATTATTATCACTATTACTATCATTATTTTCATTATTATTATTATTATTATTATTAATATTATTTTTCTTATTATTATCATTATTATCATTATTATTATCATTATTATCATTATTATTTTTCTTATAATTATTATCATTATTATCATTATTACTATCAATGTTATCATTATTCTGATTAATATCATTATTATCTTTATTATTATTATTACCATTATTATAATAAATATTATCATTTTTATCAATATTATCATTATTATCATTATTATCATTATTATCATTATTATCACCATTTTCAGTATTACTCTATTTATCATCACTATTATCATTATTATCATTATTATCATTATTATCATTATTACTATCATTACTATCATAATTATCATTATTATCATTATTATCATTATTATCATTTTTATTATCATTATTATTAGTATTATTATTATTATTATTATTATTATTATTTTCATTATTATTATCATTATTATCATTATTATTATCATTATTATCATTATTATTTTTCTTATCATTATTATCATTATTATCATTATTATTATCATTATTATCATTATTATTATTATTACTGTTAATATTATTATTATTATTCTTATTATAATTATTATTATTATTATCATTATTATAATTATTATCATTATTATCATTATTATCATTATTATCAATATTACTATAATTATTATAATTATTATCATTATTGTCAGTATTACTGTCATTATTATCATTATTATCATTATTATTACCATTATTATCATTAATACTATCATTATTATCATTACTATCATTATTATCTTTATTGTCACTATTACTACCATTAATATCATTATTACTATCAATTTACAAATATTATCATTATTATCATTGTTATCATTATTCCCATCATTATTATCATTATTATCATTATTACCATCATTATTATCATTATTATCATTATTAGCATTATTTTCATTATTACTATCAGTATTATTATTATTATTATTATTATCATTATTATCATTATTATCATTAATACTATCATTATTATCATTACTATCATTATTATATTTATTATCACTCTTACTACCATTAATATCATTATTACTATCAATTTCCAAATATTATCATTATTATCATTGTTATCATTATTCCGATCATTATTATCATTATTATCATTACTATCATTATTATCATTATTATCATTATTATCATTATTATCATTATTAACATTATTATCATTATTACTATTATTATTATCCTTTCTATCTTTATTATCATTATTATCATTATTACTATCATTATTATCATTAATATCATTATTATCATTATTATCATTATTACTATAATTATTATCATTATTATCATTATTGTCAATATTACTGTCATTATTATCATTATTATCATTATTGTCAATATTACTGTCATTATTATCATTATTATCATTAATATCATTATTATCATTATTATCATTATTTTCATTATTATCATAATTATCATTATTACCATTCTTATCATTATTATCATTAATATCATTATTATCATTATTATCATTATTTTCATTATTATCATAATTATCATTATTACCATTCTTATCATTATTATCTTTATTATCATTATTATCATTATTATCATTATTATCAGTATTACTATCATTATTAACATAATTATCATTATTATCATTATTACTATCATTATTATCATTATTGACAGTACTGTCATTATTATCATTATTATCATTATTGTATTATTTTTATTATTACCATTATTATCACTAATATTATCATTACTATCATTATTATCATAATTGTTATCATTATTATCATTATTATCATTATTTCTATCATTATTATAATTATTATCATCATTACCATATTTACTAGCATTATTATCAATATTATCATTATTATCATAATTATCAGTATAACTGTCATTATTATCATTATTATAATTATTATCATTATTATCATTAT
>NW_023395879.1:537500-572500 GCF_014083535.2 Vespa mandarinia
TATTATCATTATTCTTATTATCAATATTATTATTATCATTATTATTATTATTATTATTACTATTAATATTATTATTATTATTATTATTAATATTATTATCATTATTATAATTATTATCATTATTAACATTATTATCATTATTATCATAATTATCATTATTATCATAATTATCATTATTATCATATTTTCCTTATTATCATTATTATCATTATTATCATTATTATCATTATTATCAGTATAACTGTCATTATTATCATTATTATCATTATTATCATTATTATTATCATTATTATCATTATTATAATTATTATCATTATTATCATTATTACTATCATTATTATCATTATTGTCATTATTATCATTATTATCATTATTACCATTATTATCATTATTATTATTATTACCATTATTATCATTATTGTCATTATTATCATTATTATCTTTATTATCATTATTATCTTTATTGTCATTAATATCATTATTATCATTATTACTATCATTATTATCATTATTATCATTATTATCATTATTACTATTATTATTATCATTACTATCATTATTATCATTATTATCAATATTATCATTATTGTCATTGTTATCTTTATTACTATCAATTTTATCTTTATTAACATTATTATCTTTATTGTCATTATTATCATTATTATTATCATTATCTTCATTATTATTATTATTATTATTATTGTTGTAATTATTATTATTATTATTATCACTACTATTATTATCATATTATCATTATTATTATTATCATTATTATTATTATCATTATTATTATTATTATTATTACTATTAATATTATTATTATTATTATTATTATTATTATTATTATCATTATTATAATTATTATCATTATTATCATTATTATAATTATTATCATTACTATCATTATTATTATTATTATTATCACTATTATAATTATTATTATTGTTATTATTGTTATTATTATTATTGTATTTATTATTATCATTATTATTATTATTAATATTATTATTATTATCACTATCATTGTTACCATTATTATCATAATTATCATTATTATCATATTTTCCTTATTATCATTATTATCATTATTATCGTTATTATGTTTATTATCAGTATAACTGTTATTATTATTATTATTATCACTATTAATATTATTATCATTATTATTTTCATTATTATCATTATTATCATTATTATCATTATTACTATCATTATTATCATTATTATCATTATTATCATTATTATCACTACTATCAGTATTACTATCTTTATTAGCATTATTATTATTATTATCATTATTATCATTATTATCATTATTACTATCATTACTATCGTTATTATCATTATTAGCATTATTTTCATTATTACTATCATTATTATCATTAATATTATTATTATCATTATTATCATTATTACTATCATTATTATCATTATTATCATTATTATCATTATAATCGCTATTACTATCATTTTTATCATAATTACTATCATTTTTATCAATATTAACATTATTATCGTAATTATCATGATTACTATCATTATTATCAGTTTTATCATTATTAACATTATTATCATTATTACTATCAATATTTTCATTATTATCATTATTATCATTATTACTATCATTATTATCATTATTACCATTATTACGATCATTAATATCATTATTATCATTATTATCATTACTATCATTATTGTCATTATTATTATTATTATTATTATTATCATTATTATCATTATTATCACTATTACTATCAATATTTTCATTATTACTATCATTATTATCATTATTATCATTATTATCATTATTATCATTACTATCAGTATTACTATCTTTATTAGCATTATTATTATTATTATCATTATTATCATTATTATCATTATTATCATTATTACTATCATTATTATCATTATTATCATTATTAGCATTATTTTCATTATTACTATCATTATTATCATTATTATTATTATTATCATTATTATCATTATTACTATCACTATTATCATTATTATCGTTATTACTACCATTATTATCATTATTACTATCATTTTTATCAATATTATCATTATTATCGTAATTATCATGATTACTATCATTATTAACATTATTAACATTATACCCATTATTATCATTATTACTATCATTATTATCATTATTACTAACATTATTATCAATATTATCATTATTATCATTATTATCATTATTATTATCATTATTATCATTATTATCATTATTATCATTTTTATCATTATAATTATTATTACCATTATTATCAATAATATTATCATTATTATCATTATTATCATTATTATCATTATTATCATTACTATCATTATTACTATTATTATTATCATTACTATCATTATTATTATTATTATCATTATTATCATTAATGTCATTATTATCATTATTAACATTATTATCTTTATTGTCATTATTATCAGTATTATTATCATTATCATCATTATTAACATTAATATTATTATTATTGTAATTATTACTATTATTATTATCACTACTATTATTATCTTTATTATCATTATTCTTATTATCAATATTATTATTATCATTATTATTATTATTATTATTACTATTAATATTATAATTATTATTATTATTAATATTATTATCATTATTATAATTATTATCATTATTAACATTATTATCATTATTATCATAATTATCATTATTATCATATTTTCCTTATTATCATTATTATCATTATTATCATTATTATCATTATTATCAGTATAACTGTCATTATTATCATTATTATCATTATTATCATTATTATTATCATTATTATCATTATTATCATTATTATCATTATTATCATTATTAGTATTATTATTATCATTATTATCATTATTATCATTATTATCATTATTATCATTATTAGTATTATTATTATCATTATTATTTTTATTATCATTAATATCAGTATTACTGTCAATATTATCATTATTATCATTATTATCATTATTATCATTATTAGCATAATTATTATTATTATCATTATTATCCTTACTATCATTATTATCATTATTATCATTATTATCAGTATAACTGTCATTATTATCATTATTATCATTATTATCCATTTTATCATTATTATCGTTATAATCATTATTATCATTATTATCAGTATAACTGTCATTATTATCATTATTATCATTATTATCATTATTAATATTATTATTATCATTATTACCATTATTACCATTATTATAATTATTATCATTATTATCACTAATACTATCATTATTATCATTATTATTATTATTATTATTATTATTATTATTATTTTTCTTATTATTATCATTATTATCATTATTATTATCATTAGTATCATTATTATTTTTCTTATAATTATTATCATTATTATCATTATTACTATCAATGATATCATTATTCTGATTAACATCATTATTATCTTTATTATTATTATTACCATTATTATAATAAATATTATCATTTTTATCAATATTATCATTATTATCATTATTATCAATATTACTATCATTATTATCATTATTATTATTATTACCATTATTATCATTAATATTATCATTATTATCATTATTATCATTACCATCATTACTATCAATATCATTATTATCATTATTATCATTATTATCATTATTATCATTATTATCATTATAATTATTATTACCATTATTATCATTAATATTATCATTATTATCATTATTATCACTATTTTTACCATTATTATCATTATTATTATTATTGTTATAATTATTATAATTATTATTATTATTATTTTTTCTATTATTATTATCTTTAGTATCAATATTACTATTGTCATTATTATTATTATTATTATTATTATTATTATTCTTATTATTATTATTATTATTATTATTATCATTATTGTTACTATTCATTTTATTATTATCATTATTATTATTATTATTATTACTGTTAATATTATTATTATTATTATTATTATTATTATTATCATTATTATCATTATTGCCATTATTAACATTATTATCATTATTACTATCATTATTATCATTATTATCATTATTATCATTATTATCCTTAATACTATTATTATTATCGTTATTATCACTATTATGAGTATTATAATTAATATCATTATTATCATTATTACTATCATTATTACCATTATTATAATTATTATCATTATAACTATCATTATTGTCACTATTATCATTATTATCATTATTATCATTATTATCATTTTTATTATTATTACCATTATTATCACTAATATTATCATTATTATCTTTACTATTATTATTAACATCATTATTACCATTATTATTATTAATGTTATAATTATTGTAATTATTATTATTATTATTTTTACTATTACTATTATTATTATCATTATTATTATTATTATCATTATTAACATTATTATCACTATTACTATCATTATTATCATTATTAATATCATTATTATCATTATTATCATTATTATCATTATTATCATTATTATCATTATTATCATTACTATCAGTATTGCTATCTTTATTAGCATTATTATTATTATTATCATTATTATCATTATTATCATTATTATCACTATTACTATCATTATTATCATTATTATCATTATTATCATTATTACTATCATTATTATCATTATTATCATTATTATCATGTTTAATATTACTATTATCATTATTACCATTATTATCATTATTATCATTATTATCATTATTATTAATATATTCATTATTATCATTATAGTTATTATTACCATTATTATCATTAATATTATCATTATTATCATTATTATCACTATTATTACCATTATTATCATTTTTATTATTATTGTTATAATTATTATAATAATTATTATTATTATTCTTTCTATTATTATTATCTTTAGTATCAATATTACTATTGTCATTATTATTATTATTATTATTATTATTATTATTATTATTATTATTATTATTCTTATTATTATTATTATTATTATTATTATCATTATTGTTACTATTCTTTTTATTATTATCATTATTATTATTATTATTATTACTGTTAATATTATTATTAATATTATTATTATTATTATTATTATCATTATTATCATTATTGTCATTATTAACATTATTATCATTATTACTATCATTATTATCATTATTATCATTATTATCATTATTATCCTTAATACTATTATTATTATCGTTATTATCATTATTATGAGTATTATAATTAATATCATTATAATCATTATTACTATCATTATTACCATTATTATAATTATTATCATTATAACTATCATTATTGTCACTATTATCATTATTATCATTATTATCATGATTATCATTTTTATTGTTATTACCATTAATATCACTAATATTTTCATTATTATCTTTACTATTATTATTAATATCATTATTACCATTATTATTATTAATGTTATAATTATTGTAATTATTATTATTATTATTTTTACTATTACTATTATTATTATCATTATTATTATTATTATCATTATTAACATTATTATCACTATTACTATCATTATTATCATTATTACTATCATTATTATCATTATTATCATTATTATCATTATTTACATTATTATCATTACTATCAGTATTATTATCTTTATTAGCATTATTATTATTATTACCATTATTATCATTATTATCATTATTATCATTATTACTATCATTATTATCATTATTATCATTATTATCATTAATACTATCATTATTATCATTATTATCATTATTATCATTATTAATATTATTATTATCATTATTACCATTATTATCATTATTATATTTATTATCATTATTATCACTATTACTATCATTATTATCATTATTATTATTATTATTATTATTATTATTATTTTTCTTATTATTATCATTATTATCATTATTATTAGCATTAGTATCATTATTATTTTTCTTATAATTATTATCATTATTATCATTATTACTATCAATGTTATCATTATTCTGTTTAATATCATTATTATCTTAATTATTATTATTACCATTATTATAATAAATATTATCATTTTTATAGTTATTATCATTATTATCATTATTATCATTATTATCAATATTACTATCATTATTATCATTATTATTATTATTACCATTATTATCATTAATATTATCATTATTATCATTATTATCATTATCATCATTACTATCAATATCATTATTATCATTATTATCATTATTATCATTATTATCATTATTATCATTATTATTATTATTATCATTATTAACATTATTATCACTATTACTATCATTATTATCATTATTACTATCATTATTATCATTATTATCATTATTATCATTATTGTCATTATTATCATTACTATCAGTATTACTATCTTTATTAGCATTATTATTATTATTATCATTATTATCATTATTATCATTATTATCATTATTACTATCATTATTATCATTATTATTATTATTACCATTATTATCATTATTATTATCATTATTATCATTATTATCATTATCATCATTACTATCAATACTATTATTATCATTATTATCATTATTATAATTATAATTATTATTACCATTATTGTCATTAATATTATCATTATTATCATTATTATCACTATTATTACCATTATTATCATTATTATTATTATTGTTATAATTATTATAATTATTATTATTATTATTTTTTCTATTATTATTATCTTTAGTATCAATATTACTATTGTCATTATTATTATTATTATTATTATTATTATTATTATTATTATTATTCTTATTATTATTATTATTATTATTATTATTATCATTATTGTTCCTATTCATTTTATTATTATCATTATTATTATTATTATTATTACTGTTAATATTATTATTATTATTATTATTATTATTATTATTATCATTATTATCATTATTGTCATTATTAACATTATTATCATTATTAATATCATTATTATCATTATTATCATTATTATCATTATTATCCTTAATACTATTATTATTATCGTTATTATCATTATTATGAGTATCATAATTAATATCATTATTATCATTATTACTATCATTATTACCATTACTATGATTTTTATCATTATAACTATCATTATTGTCACTATTATCATTATTATCATTATTATCATTATTATCATTTTTATTATTATTACCATTATTATCACTAATATTATCATTATTATCTTTACTATTATTATTAATATCATTATTACTATTATTATTATTAATGTTATAATTATTGTAATTATTATTATTATTATTTTTACTATTACTATTATTATTATCACTATTATTATTATTATTATTATCATTATTAACATTATTATCATTATTACTATCATTATTATCATTATTACTATCATTATTATCATTATTATCATTATTATCATTATTATCATTATTATCATTACTATCAGTATTACTATCTTTATTAGCATTATTATTATTATTATCATTATAATCATTATTATCATTATTACTATCATTATTATCATTATTATCATTATTATCATTATTACTATCATTATTATCATTATTATCATTATTAGCATTATTTTCATTATTACTATCATTATTATCATTATTATTATTATTATCATTATTATCATTATTACTATCATTATTATCATTATTATCATTATTATCATTATTATCGCTATTACTATCATTATTATCATTATTATCGTAATTATCATGATTACTATCATTATTATCAGTTTTATCATTATTAACATTATTATCATTAATACTATCAATATTTTCATTATTATCATTATTATCATTATTACTATCAGTATTATCATTATTATCATTATTACTATCATTATTATCATTATTATCATTATTACCATTATTATAATTATTACTATCATTATTATCATTATTACTAACATTATTATCAATATTATCATTATTATCATTATTATTATTATTATTATCATTATTATCATTATTATCATTATTATCATTTTTATCATTATAATTATTATTACCATTATTATCAATAATATTATCATTATTATCATTATTATCATTATTACCATTATTATCATTATTATTATTATTACCATTATTATCATTATAGTCATTATTATCATTATTATCTTTATTACCATTATTATGATTATTATTATAATTACCATTTTTATCATTATTGTCATTATTATAATTATTATCTTTATTATCATTATTATCATTATTGTCATTATTTACATTATTATCATTATTACTATCATTATTATCATTATTATCATTATTATCATTATTATCATTATTACTATTATTATTATCATTACTATCATTATTATTATTATTATCATTATTATCATTATTACTATCATTATTACCATTATTATCATTATTATCACTATTACTATCATAATTATCATTATTATCATTATTATCATTATTACTATCATTATTTTCATTATTATCATTATTATCATTATTACTATCATTATTATCAAAATTACCATTATTACCATTATTAATATAATTTTCATTACTATCTTTATTCTTATTATCATTATTATCATTATTATCATTATTAACATTATTATCATTATTACTAACATTATTATCAATATTATCATTATTATCATTATTATTATTATTATTCTCATTATTATCATTATTATCATTATTATCATTTTTATCATTATAATTATTATTACCATTATTATCAATAATATTATCATTATTATCATTATTATCATTATTACCATTATTATCATTATTATTATTATTACCATTATTATCATTATAGTCATTATTATCATTATTATCTTCATTACCATTATTATGATTATTATTATAATTACCATTTTTATCATTATTGTCATTATTATCATTATTATCTTTATTATCATTATTATCATTATTGTCATTATTAACATTATTATCATTATTACTATCAATATTTTCATTATTATCATTGTTATCATTATTACTATCATTATTATCAAAATTACCATTATTACCATTATTAATATAATTTTCATTATTATCCTTATTCTTATTATCATTATTATCATTATTATCATAATTAACATTATTATCAGTATTACTATCATTATTATCATATTATAATTATTATCATTATTATCATTATTATCAATATTACTATCATTATTATCATTATTATCATTATTACCATTACTATCATTCTTATCATTATTATCATTATTATCATTATTATCATTATTATCATTATTATCATTATTATCATAATTATCATTATTATCATTATTATCATTTTTATCATTATTACCTTTATTACTATAATTATCATTATTATCAACATTATTACCATTATTATTATCATTATTATCATAATAATCATTATTATCATTATTATCAATATTACTATCATTATTACCATTATTACCATAACTATCATTATTTTCATAATTATCAATGTTATCATTATTATCCTTATTATCATTATTATCATTATTATCATTATAATCATTATTATCAGTATTACTACCATTATTATCATTATTATAATTATTATCATTATTATCATTTTACTATCATTATCATTCTTATCATTATTATCACTATTATCATTATTATCATTATTATCATTATTATCATTATTATCATAATTATCATTTTTTATCATTATTATCATTTTTATCATTATTATCATTATTATTATAATTATCATTATTATCAACCTTATTACCATTATTATTAACATTATTATCATTATTATCATTATTAACATTATTATCATTATTATCATTATTATAATTAATATCATTATTATCATTAATATCATTATTACCATTATTATTATTATTTCCATCAAAATCATTAATATTATGATTATTACCATTAATATCATTATTATTATGATTATTATCATCATTATCATTATTACTACCATTATTATCATTATTATCATTATTATCATTATCATTGTAATTATTATTGTTATTATTATTAATATCATTGTTATTATTATTATTATTATTATTATTATTTTTATTATTATTATCATCAATATCATTATTACTATTATGATCATTATTAACATTATTATCGTTATTATCACTATTACCATTATTATCATTATTAATATAATTTTCATTACTATCTTTATTCTTATTATCATTATTATCATTATTATCATTATTATCATTATTATCAATGTTACTATCATTATTATCATTATTATCATTATTACCATTACTATCATTATTTTCATAATTATCATTATTAACATTATTATCCTTATTATCATTATTATCATTATTATCATTATAATCATTATTATCAGTATTCCTACCATTATTATCATTATTATAATTATTATCATTATTATCATTATTACTATCATTATCATTCTTATCATTATCATCATTATTATCATTATTATCATTATTATCATTATTATCATTATTATCATTATTATCATTATTATCATAATTATCATTATTATCATTATTATCATTTTTATCATTATTATCTTTATTACTATAATTATCATTATTATCAACCTTATTACCATTAATATTATCATTATTATCATTATTATCATTATTATCATTATTATCAATATTACTATCATTATTATCATTATTACCATTACTATCATTATTTTCATAATTATCAATGTTATCATTATTATCCTTATTATCATTATTATCATTATTATCATTATAATTATTATTATCAGTATTACTACCATTATTATCATTATTATAATTATTATCATTATTATCATTATTTCTATCATTATCATTCTTATCATTATTATCATTATTATCATTATTATCATTATTATCATTATTATCATTATTATCATTATTATCATAATTATCATTATTATCATTATTATCATTTTTATCATTATTATCTTTATTATTATAATTATTATTATTATCAACCTTATTACCATTATTATTATCAATATTATCATTATTATCATTATTAACATTATTATCATTATTATCATTATTATAATTAATATCATTATTATCATTAATATCATTATTATCATTATTATTATTATTACCATTAAAATCATTAATATTATGATTATTACCATTAATATCATTATTATTATGATTATTATCATCATTATCATTATTACTACCATTATTATCATTATTATCATTATTATCATTATCATTGTAATTATTATTGTTATTATAATTAATATCATTGTTATTATTATTATTATTATTATTATTATTTTTATTATTACTATCATTATTATCATTATTACTATTATGATCATTATTAACATTATTATCGTTATTATCACTATTACCATTATTATCATTATTATTGTTATTATTATAACAATAATTATTATCATTATCATTATTATTATTATTATTATTATTATTATTATTATTATTGTCATTCTTATCATTATTACTCTTATTATCATAATTATATTTATTATCATTATTTACATTATTATCATTAGTACCATCATAATTATCACTATTACCATTTTTATCATTATAATCAGTATTATAATTCTTACTATCATTATTACCATTATTACCATTATTATCATTATTATCATTATTATCATAATTATCATTATAATCATTATTATCCTTATTTTCATTATTATCATTATTATCATTATTATCATTATTATAATTATTATTATTGCTATTATTGTTATTATTATTAGAGTTATATTATTATCATTATTATTATTATTGTTATTATTATTATTATTATTAATATCATTATCATTGTTATTATTGTTATTATTATCATTATTATAATTATTATCATTATTATCATTGCTACCATTATTATTATTATTATTAACATTATTATCATTATTATTATCATTATTTTCATTATAATCATTATTATCATTATTACTATCATTATTATCATTATTATCATTATTATCATTATTATCATTATTATCAGTATTACTGACATTATTATCATTATTATCATTATTATCATAATTATCATTATTATCATATTTTCCTTATTATCATTATTATCATTATTATCATTATTATGATTATTGTCAGTATTACTGTCATTATTATCATTATTATCATTATTATCATCATTATCATTATTATCATTATTATTATCATTATTATCATGATTATCATTATTATCATTATTACTATCATTATTTTCATTATTATCATTATTATCATTATTATCATTATTATCATTATTATCAGTATTACTGTCATTATTACCATTATTATCATTATTATCATTGTTATCATTATTATCATTATTACTATCATTATTTTCATTATTATCATTATTATCATTATTACTATCATTATTATCAAAATTACCATTATTACCATTATTAATATAATTTTCATTACTATCTTTATTCTTATTATCATTATAATCATTATTACCATTATTAACATTATTATCATTATTACTAACATTATTATCAATATTATCATTATTATCATTATTATTATTATTATTATCATTATTATCATTATTATCATTATTATCATTTTTATCATTATAATTATTATTACCATTATTATCAATAATATTATCATTATTATCATTATTATCATTATTACCATTATTATCATTATTATTATTATTACCATTATTATCATTATAGTCATTATTATCATTATTATCTTTATTACCATTATTATGATTATTATTATAATTACCATATTTATCATTATTGTCATTATTATCATTATTATCTTTATTATCATTATTATCATTATTGTCATTATTAACATTATTATCATTATTACTATCAATATTTTCATTATTACCATTGTTATCATTATTACTATCATTATTATCAAAATTACCATTATAACCATTATTAATATAATTTTCATTATTATCTTTATTCTTATTATCATTATTATCATTATTATCATTATTAACATTATTATCAGTATTACTATCATTATTATCATATTATAATTATTATCATTATTATCATTATTATCAATATTACTATCATTATTATCATTATTATCATTATTACCATTACTATCATTCTTATCATTATTATCATTATTATCATTATTATCATTATTATCATTATTATCATTATTATCATAATTATCATTATTATCATTATTATCATTTTTATCATTATTATCTTTATTACTATAATTATCATTATTATCAACCTTATTACCATTATTATTATCATTATTATCATAATAATCATTATTATCATTATTATCAATATTACTATCATTATTACCATTATTACCATTACTATCATTATTTTCATAATTATCAATGTTATCATTATTATCCTTATTATCATTATTATCATTATTATCATTATAATCATTATTATCAGTATTACTACCATTATTATCATTTTTATAATTATTATCATTATTATCATTTTACTATCATTATCAATCTTATCATTATTATCACTATTATCATTATTATCATTATTATCATTATTATCATTATTATCATAATTATCATTTTTTATCATTATTATCATTTTTATCATTATTATCATTATTATTATAATTATCATTATTATCAACCTTATTACCATTATTATTAACATTATTATCATTATTATCATTATTAACATTATTATAATTATTATCATTATTATAATTAATATCATTATTATCATTAATATCATTATTACCATTATTATTATTATTTCCATTAAAATCATTAATATTATGATTATTACCATTAATATCATTATTATTATGATTATTATCATCATTATCATTATTACTACCATTATTATCATTATTATCATTATTATCATTATCATTGTAATTATTATTGTTATTATTATTAATATCATTGTTATTATTATTATTATTATTATTATTTTTATTATTATTATCATCAATATCATTATTACTATTATGATCATTATTAACATTATTATCGTTATTATCACTATTACCATTATTACCATTATTAATATAATTTTCATTACTATCTTTATTCTTATTATCATTATTATCATTATTATCATTATTATCATTATTATCAATATTACTATCATTATTATCATTACTATCATTATTACCATTACTATCATTATTTTCATAATTATCATTATTAACATTATTATCCTTATTATCTTTATTATCATTATTATCATTATAATCATTATTATCAGTATTCCTACCATTATTATCATTATTATAATTATTTTCATAATTATCATTATTACTATCATTATCATTCTTATCATTATCATAATTATTATCATTATTATCATTATTATCATTATTATCATTATTATCATTATTATCATAATTATCATTAATATCATTATTATCATTTTTATCATTATTATCTTTATTACTATAATTATTATTATTATCAACCTTATTACCATTAATATTATCATTATTATCATTATTATCATTATTATCATTATTATCAATAATACTATCATTATTATCATTATTACCATTACTATCATTATTTTCATAATTATCAATGTTATCATTATTATCCTTATTATCATTATTATCATTATTATCATTATAATCATTATTATCAGTATTACTACCATTATTACCATTATTATAATTATTATCATTATTATCATTATTTCTATCATTATCATTCTTATCATTATTATCATTATTATCATTATTATCATTATTATCATTATTATCTTTATTATTATAATTATTATTATTATCAACCTTATTACCATTATTATTATCAATATTATCATTATTATCATTATTAACATTATTATCATTATTATCATTATTATAATTAATATCATTATTATCATTAATATCATTATTATCATTATTATTATTATTACCATTAAAATCATTAATATTATGATTATTACCATCATTATCATTATTATTACCATTATTATCATTATTATCATTATTATCATTATCATTGTAATTATTATTGTTATTATAATTAATGTCATTGTTATTATTATTATTATTATTATTATTTTTATTATTACTATCATTATTATCATTATTACTATTATGATCATTATTAACATTATTATCGTTATTATCACTATTACCATTATTATCATTATTATTGATATTATTATAACTATAATTATTATTATTATCATTATTATTATTATTATTATTATTATTATTATTATTATTATCATTCTTATCATTATTACTCTTATTATCATAATTATATTTATTATCATTATTTACATTATTATCATTAGTACCATCATAATTATCACTATTCCCATTATTATCATTATAATCAGTATTATAATTCTTACTATCATTATTACCATTATTACCATTATTATCATTATTATCATTATTATCATAATTATCATTATAATCATTATTATCCTTATTTTCATTATTATCATTATTATCATTATTATCATTATTATAATTATTATTATTGCTATTATTGTTATTATTATTAGAGTTATATTATTATCATTATTATTATTATTGTTATTATTATTATTATTATTAATATCATTATCATTGTTATTATTGTTATTATTATCATTATTATAATTATTATCATTATTATCATTGCTACAATTATTATTATTATTATTAAGATTATTATCATTATTATTATCATTATTTTCATTATAATCATTATTATCATTATTACTATCATTATTATCATTATTATCATTATTATCATTATTATCATTATTATCAGTATTACTGACATTATTATCATTATTATCATTATTATCATAATTATCATTATTATAATATTTTCCTTATTATCATTATTATCATTATTATCATTATTATGATTATTGTCAGTATTACTGTCATTATTATCATTATTATCATTATTATCATCACTATCATTATTATCATTATTATTATCATTATTATCATGATTATCATTATTATCATTATTACTATCATTATTTTCATTATTATCATTATTATCATTATTATCATTATTATCATTATTATCATTATTATCATTATTATCAGTATTACTGTCATTATTACCATTATTATCATTATTATCATTGTTATCATTATTATCATTATTACTATCATTACTATCATTATTACCATTATTATCATTACTATCATAATTATCATTATTATCATAATTATAATTATTACTCTCATTATTATCATTATTATCATTATTATCATTGTTATCATTATTATCATTATTACTATCATTACTATCATTATTACCATTATTATCATTACTATCATAATTATCATTATTATCATAATTATAATTATTACTCTCATTATTATCATTATTACCATTATTACCATTATTATCATTATTATCATAATTATCATTATTAACATTCTTATCCTTATTATCCTTATTATCATTATTATCATTATTATCATTATTATTAGTATTACTATCATTATTAGCATTATTCTTAATATTATCATTATTATCATTATTATCATTATTACTATCATTACTATCATAATTATCATTATTATCATTATTATCATTATTATCATTATTATTATCATTATTATTAGTATTATTATTATTATTGTTATAATTATTATTTTCATTATTATAATCATTATTATCATTATTATTATCATTATTATCATTATTATTTTTCTTATCATTATTATCATTATTATCATTATTATTATCATTATTATCATTATTATTATTATTACTGTTAATATTATTATTATTCTTATTATTATAATTATTATTATTATTATCATTATTATAATTATTATCATTATTATCATTATTATCATTATTATCAATATTACTATAATTATTATCATTATTATGATTATTGTCAGTATTACTGTCATTATTATCATTATTATCATTATTATTACCATTATTATCATTAATACTATCATTATTATCATTACTATCATTATTATCTTTATTATCACTATTACTACCATTAATATCATTATTACTATCAATTTACAAATATTATCATTATTATCATTGTTATCATTATTCCCAACATTATTATCATTATTATCATTATTACCATCATTATTATCATTATTATCATCATTAGCATTATTTTCATTATTACTATCAGTATTATTATTATTATTATTATTATCATTATTATCAATAATACTATCATTATTATCATTACTATCATTTTTATCTTTATTATAACTCTTACTACCATTAATATCATTATTACTATCAATTTACAAATATTATCATTATTATCATTGTTATCATTATTCCCATCATTATTATCATTATTATCATTACTATCATTATTATCATTATTATCATTATTATCATTATTATCATTATTATCATTATTATCATTATTAACATTATTATCATTATTACTATTATTATTATGCTTTTTATTTTTATTATCATTATTATCATTATTACTATCATTATTATCATTAATATCATTATTTTCATTATTATCATTATTACTATAATTATTATCATTATTATCATTATTATCATAATTATTATCATTATTATCATTATTATCATTATTACTATCATTATTATAATTATTATCATCATCACCATATTTACTAGCATTATTATCATTATTATCATTATTATCATAATTATCAGTATAAATGTCATTATTATCATTATTATCATTATTATCATTATTATCATTATTATTATCATTATTATCATTATTATCATTATTATCATTATTACTATCATTTTTACCATTATTATCATCATTACCATTATTACTAGCATTATTATCATTATTATCATTATTATCATTATTATCATTTTTATTATTATTACCATTATTATCACTTATATTATCAATATTATCTTTACTATAATTATTAATATCATTATTACCATTATTATTATTAATGTTATAATTATTATAATTATTATTATTATTATTTTTACTATTATTATTATTATTATCATCATAATTATTATTATTCTTTTTATTATTCTTATTATTATTATCAATATTATTAATATTATTATTGTTATCATTATTATCATTATTACCGTTATTATAATTATTATTATTATTACCATTATTATCATTATTATCATTATTATCATTAATACTATCATTATTATCATTATTATCATTATCATCATTAATACTATCATTATTTCATTATTATCATTATTACTATCAATATTATCATTATTATCATTATTATCCTTATTTTCATTCTTACTATAATTCTTATCATTATTATCATTATTATCATTATTACTATAATTATTATCATTATTATCATTATTATCATTATTATCATAATTCTCAGTATTACTCTCTTTATTATCACTATTATCATTATTATCATTATTATCAATATTATCATTATTACTATCATTACTATCATTATTATCATTATTATCATTATTATCATTATTATCATTATTATCATTATTATCATTATTATCATTATTACTATCATTGCTATCATTATTATCATTATTATCATTATTATCATTATTATCATTATTATCATTATTATCATTATTATTATTATTACTATAATTATTATCATTTTTACCATTATTATCATTATTTTCAGTATTACTGTCATTATTATCATTATTATCATTATTAGCATTATTATCATTATTATCATTATTACTATCATTATGATCATTATTATCATTATTATCATTCTTAGCATTATTTTCTTTATTACTATTATTATTATTATTATTATTATTATTATCATTATTATCATTAATACTATCATTATTATCATTACTAACATTATTATCTTTATTATCACTATTACTAAGATTAATATCATTATTACTATCATTTTTACAAATATTATCATTATTATCATTACTATCATTATTCCTATCAATATTATCATTATTATCATTATTATCATTATTACTATACTTATTAACAATATTATTATTATTATCATTATTTTCATTATTACTATCATCATTATCATAATTAACATTATTATCATTATCATCATTATTATCATTATTATCATTATTATCTATAATATTATTATTATTCTAATTATTATTATTATAATTATTACTATTATTATTATCTTTATTATAATTATTATTATTGTCATTATTATTATCATTATTACTATCATTATTATCATTATTATCTTTATTATCATTATTATCATTATAATCATTATTATCAGTATTACTATCTTTATCAGCATTATTATCATTATTATCATTATTACCATTATTATCATTATTATCATTATTACTATCATTATTATCATTATTATCATTATTATCATTATTAGCGTTATTTTCATTATTACTATCATTATTATCATCATTATTATTATTATCATTATTATCATTATTATTATCATTATTATCATTATTATCATTATAATCATTATTATCGCTATTACTATCATTATTACCATTATTAATATCATTATTATCAATATTATCATTATTATCGTAATTATCATTATTACTATCATTATTATCAGTTTTTTCATTATTATCATTATTATCATTATTAATATCATTGTTATCATTATTATCATTATTACCATTATTATCACTATTACTATCATTCTTATCATTATTAACATTATTATTATCATTATAATCATTATTATCATTATTATCATTTTTATCATTATAATTATTATTACCATTATTATCAATAATATTATCATTATTAACATTATTATCATTATTATCCATTATTATCATTATTATTATTATTACCATTATTATCATTATTGTAATTATTATCATTATTATCATTATTACCATTATTATCATTATTATTATTACCTCTATTATCATTATTATCATTATTGTCATTATTATCTTTATTATCATTATTATCATTATTATAATTATTATCATTATTATCATTATTACTATCATTATTATCATTATTGACAGTACTATCATTATTATCATTATTATCATTATTTTATTATTTTTATTATTACCATTATTATCACTAATATTATCATTATTATCATTATTATCATAATTATTATCATTACTATCATTAATATCATTATTACTATCATTATTATCATTTTTATCATCATTACCATTATTACTAGCATTATTATCATTATTA
Organism: Vespa mandarinia; assembly: GCF_014083535.2. Taxonomy (NCBI): domain Eukaryota; kingdom Metazoa; phylum Arthropoda; class Insecta; order Hymenoptera; family Vespidae; genus Vespa; species Vespa mandarinia. The sequence goes on from NW_023395879.1 coordinate 557,485, forward strand.
TCATTATTATCATTATTATCATTATTACTATCATTATTATCATTATTATCATCATTACAATTATTACTAGCATTATTATCATTGTTACCATTATTATCATTTTTATTATTATTACCATTATTATCACTAATATTTTCATTATTATCTTTACTATAATTATTAATATCATTATTACCATTATTATTATTAATGTTATAATTATAATAATTATTATTATTATTATTTTTACTATTATTATTATTATTATCATCATTTTCATTATTATTCTTTTTAATATACTTATTATTATTATCAATATTATTAATATTATCATTGTTATCATTATAATCATTATTACCGTTATTATCATTATTATTATTATTACCATTATTAACATTATTATCATTATTATCATTATTATCATTATTATCATTATAATCATTATTATTACCATTATTATCATTATTATCATTATTATTATTGTTATTATTGTTATTATTATAATAGTTTATATTATTATCATTATTATTATTATTATTATTATTATTATTATTATTATGATTATCATTTTTATAATTATTATTATTATCATTATTATCATTATCATCATTATTACCATTATTACAATCATTATTATCATTATTATCATTATTATCATTATTAACATTATTATCAGTATTACTATCATTATTATCATATTATAATTATTATCATTATTATCATTATTATCAATATTACTATCATTATTATCATTATTATCATTATTACCATTACTATCATTCTTATCATTATTATCATTATTATCATTATTATCATTATTATCATTATTATCATTATTATCATAATTATCATTATTATCATTATTATCATTTTTATCATTATTATCTTTATTACTATAATTATCATTATTATCAACCTTATTACCATTATTATTATCATTATTATCATAATAATCATTATTATCATTATTATCAATATTACTATCATTATTACCATTATTACCATTACTATCATTATTTTCATAATTATCAATGTTATCATTATTATCCTTATTATCATTATTATTATTATTATCATTATAATCATTATTATCAGTATTACTACCATTATTATCATTTTTATAATTATTATCATTATTATCATTTTACTATCATTATCAATCTTATCATTATTATCACTATTATCATTATTATCATTATTATCATTATTATCATTATTATCATAATTATCATTTTTTATCATTATTATCATTTTTATCATTATTATCATTATTATTATAATTATCATTATTATCAACCTTATTACCATTATTATTAACATTATTATCATTATTATCATTATTAACATTATTATCATTATTATCCTTATTATAATTAATATCATTATTATCATTAATATCATTATTACCATTATTATTATTATTTCCATTAAAATCATTAATATTATGATTATTACCATTAATATCATTATTATTATGATTATTATCATCATTATCATTATTACTACCATTATTATCATTATTATCATTATTATCATTATCATTGTAATTATTATTGTTATTATTATTAATATCATTGTTATTATTATTATTATTATTATTATTTTTATTATTATTATCATCAATATCATTATTACTATTATGATCATTATTAACATTATTATCGTTATTATCACTATTACCATTATTACCATTATTAATATAATTTTCATTACTATCTTTATTCTTATTATCATTATTATCATTATTATCATTATTATCATTATTATCAATATTACTATCATTATTATCATTACTATCATTATTACCATTACTATCATTATTTTCATAATTATCATTATTAACATTATTATCCTTATTATCTTTATTATCATTATTATCATTATAATCATTATTATCAGTATTCCTACCATTATTATCATTATTATAATTATTATCATAATTATCATTATTACTATCATTATCATTCTTATCATTATCATAATTATTATCATTATTATCATTATTATCATTATTATCATTATTATCATTATTATCATAATTATCATTAATATCATTATTATCATTTTTATCATTATTATCTTTATTACTATAATTATTATTATTATCAACTTTATTACCATTAATATTATCATTATTATCATTATTATCATTATTATCATTATTATCAATAATACTATCATTATTATCATTATTACCATTACTATCATTATTTTCATAATTATCAATGTTATCATTATTATCCTTATTATCATTATTATCATTATTATCATTATAATCATTATTATCAGTATTACTACCATTATTACCATTATTATAATTATTATCATTATTATCATTATTTCTATCATTATCATTCTTATCATTATTATCATTATTATCATTATTATCATTATTATCATTATTATCTTTATTATTATAATTATTATTATTATCAACCTTATTACCATTATTATTATCAATATTATCATTATTATCATTATTAACATTATTATCATTATTATCATTATTATAATTAATATCATTATTATCATTAATATCATTATTATCATTATTATTATTATTACCATTAATATCATTAATATTATGATTATTACCATCATTATCATTATTACTACCATTATTATCATTATTATCATTATTATCATTATCATTGTAATTATTATTGTTATTATAATTAATGTCATTGTTATTATTATTATTATTATTATTATTTTTATTATTACTATCATTATTATCATTATTACTATTACGATCATTATTAACATTATTATCGTTATTATCATTATTACCATTATTATCATTATTATTGATATTATTATAACTATAATTATTATTATTATCATTATTATTATTATTATTATTATTATTATTATTATTATTATCATTCTTATCATTATTACTCTTATTATCATAATTATATTTATTATCATTATTTACATTATTATCATTAGTACCATCATAATTATCACTATTCCCATTATTATCATTATAATCAGTATTATAATTCTTACTATCATTATTACCATTATTACCATTATTATCATTATTATCATTATTATCATAATTATCATTATAATCATTATTATCCTTATTTTCATTATTATCATTATTATCATTATTATCATTATTATAATTATTATTATTGCTATTATTGTTATTATTATTAGAGTTATATTATTATCATTATTATTATTATTGTTATTATTATTATTATTATTAATATCATTATCATTGTTATTATTGTTATTATTATCATTATTATAATTATTATCATTATTATCATTGCTACCATTATTATTATTATTATTAAGATTATTATCATTATTATTATCATTATTTTCATTATAATCATTATTATCATTATTACTATCATTATTATCATTATTATCATTATTATCATTATTATCATTATTATCAGTATTACTGACATTATTGTCATTATTATCATTATTATCATAATTATCATTATTATAATATTTTCCTTATTATCATTATTCTCATTATTATCATTATTATGATTATTGTCAGTATTACTGTCATTATTATCATTATTATCATTATTATCATCATTATCATTATTATCATTATTATTATCATTATTATCATGATTATCATTATTATCATTATTACTATCATTATTTTCATTATTATCATTATTATCATTATTATCATTATTATCATTATTATCATTATTATCATTATTATCAGTATTACTGTCATTATTACCATTATTATCATTATTATCATTGTTATCATTATTATCATTATTACTATCATTACTATCATTATTACCATTATTATCATTACTATCATAATTATCATTATTATCATAATTATAATTATTACTCTCATTATTATCATTATTATCATTATTATCATTGTTATCATTATTATCATTATTACTATCATTACTATCATTATTACCATTATTATCATTACTATCATAATTATCATTATTATCATAATTATAATTATTACTCTCATTATTATCATTATTACCATTATTACCATTATTATCATTATTATCATAATTATCATTATTAACATTCTTATCCTTATTATCCTTATTATCATTATTATCATTATTATCATTATTATCAGTATTACTATCATTATTAGCATTATTCTTAATATTATCATTATTATCATTATTATCATTATTAGCAATATTTTCATTATTACTATCATTATTATCATTATTATTATTATTATCATTATTATCATTATTACTACCATTATTATCTTTATTATCATTATTACTATCATTATTATCATTATTATCATTATTAGCATAATTATCACTATTACTATCATTATTATCATTATTACTGACATTATTATCAATATTATCATTATTACCATTGTTATCATTATTATCATCATTATTATCATTATTATCATTATTATCATTTTTATCATTATAATTATTATTACCATTATTATCAATAATAATATCATTATTATCATTATTATCATTATTACCATTATTATCATTATTATTATTATTACCATTATTATCATTATTACTATCATTATTATCATTATTATCATTATTATCATTATTATCATTATTACTATAATTATTATCATTACTATCATTATTATTATTATTATCATTATTATCATTATTGTCATTATTATCATTATTACAAATGATTATTGTCATTATTAACATTATTATCTTTATTGTCATTATTATCATTATTATTATCATTATCATTATTATCATTATTATCATCATTATCAATATTATCATAATTATCATTATTATCATTATTATCATTATGATCATTATTATCTTTATTACTATAATTATCATTATTATCACCCTTATTACCATTATTATTATCATTATTATCATAATTATCATTAATAACATTATTATCAATATTACTATCATTATTATCATTATTACCATTACTATCATTATTTTCATAATTATTGTTATCATTATTATCCTTATTATTATTATTATCATTATTATCATTATAATCATTATTATCAGTATTACTACCATTATTATCATTATTATAATTATTATCATTATTATCATTTTACTATCATTATCATTCTTATCATTATTATCATTATTATCATTATTATCATTATTATCATTATTATCATTATTATCATAATTATCATTTTTTATCAATATTATCATTTTTATCATTATTATCATTATTATTATAATTATCATTATTATCAACCTTATTACCATTATTATTAACATTATTATCATTATTATCATTATTAACATTATTATCATTATTATCATTATTATAATTAATATCATTATTATCATTAATATCATTATTACCATTATTATTATTATTTCCATTAAAATCATTAATATTATGATTATTACCATTAATATCATTATTATTATGATTATTATCATCATTATCATTATTACTACCATTATTATCATTATTATCATTATTATCATTATCATTGAAATTATTATTGTTATCATTATTAATGTCATTGTTATTATTATTATTATTATTATTATTTTTATTATTATTATCATTAATATCATTATTACTATTATGATCATTATTAACGTTATTATCGTTATTATCACTATTACCATTATTACCATTATTAATATAATTTTCATTTCTATCTTTACTCTTATTATCATTATTATCATTATTATCATTACTAACATTATTATCAGTATTACTATCATTATTATCATATTATAATTATTATCATTATTATCATTATTATCAATATTACTATCATTATTATCATTATTATCATTATTATCATTATTACCAATACTATCATTATTTTCATAATTATCATTATTAACATTATTATCCTTATTATCATTATTATCATTATTATCATTATAAACATTATTATCAGTATTCATACCATTATTATCATTATTATAATTATTATCATTATTATCATTATTACTATCATTATCATTCTTATCATTATCATCATTATTATCATTATTATCATTATTATCATTACTATTATTATTATCATTATTATCATAATTATCATTATTATCATTATTATCATTTTTATCATTATTATCTTTATTACTATAATTATCATTATTATCAACCTTATTACCATTATTATTATCATTATTATCATTATTATCATTATTATCATTATTATCAATATTACTATCATTATTATCATTATTACCATTACTATCATTATTTTCATAATTATCAATGTTATCATTATTATCCTTATTATCATTATTATCCTTATTATCATTATAATCATTATTATAGGTATTACTACCATTATTATCATTATTATAATTATTATCATTATTATCATTATTACTATCATTATCATTCTTATCATTATTATCATTATTATCATTATTATCATTATTATCATTATTATCATTTTTATCATTATTATCGTAATTATCATGATTACTATCATTATTATCAGTTTTATCATTATTAACATTATCATCATTATAACTATCAATATTTTCATTATTATCATTATTATCATTATTACTATCATTATTATCATTATTACTATCATTATTATCATTATTATCATTATTACTATCATTATTATCATTATTATCATTATTACCATTATTATGATTATTACTATCATTATTATCATTATTACTAACATTATTATCAATATTATCATTATTATCATTATTATTATTATTATTATCATTATTATCATTATTATCATTATTATCATTTTTATCATTATAATTATTATTACCATTATTATCAATAATATTATCATTATTATCATTATTATCATTATTACCATTATTATCATTATTATCTTTATTATCATTATTATCATTATTGTCATTATTATCATTATTATCATTATTACTATCATTATTATCATTATTATCATTATTATCATTATTATCATTATTACTATTATTATTATCATTACTATCATTATTATTATTATTATTATCACTACTATTATTATCTTTATTATCATTATTATTATTATCAATATTATTATTATCATTATTATTTTTATTATTACGATTAATATTATTATTATTATTATTATTATTATTATTATCATTATTATAATTATTATCATTTTTATCATTATTATCATTATTATCATAATTATCATTATTATCATATTTTCCTTATTATCATTATTATCATTATTATCATTATTATCATTATTATCAGTATAACTGTCATTATTATCATTATTATCATTATTATCATTATTATTATTATTATTATCATTATTATCATTATTATCATTATTACTATCATTATTATCATTATTATCATTATTATCACTAATATCATTATTATCATTATTAGTATTATTATTATCATTATTATATTTTTTATCATTAATAACAGTATTACTGTCAATATTATCATTATTATCATTATTATCATTATTATCAGTATAACTGTCATTATTATCATTATTATCATTATTATCCATTTTATCATTATTATCGTTATAATCATTATTATCATTATTATCAGTATAACTGTCATTATTATCATTATTATCATTATTATCATTATTATCATCATATTCGGTATTACTCTCTTTATTGTCACTATTATCATTATTATCATTATTATTACCATTATTATCATTAATACTATCATTATTATCATTACTATCATTATTATCTTTATTATCACTATTACTACCATTAATATCATTATTACTATCAATTTACAAATATTATCATTATTATCATTGTTATCATTATTCCCAACATTATTATCATTATTATCATTATTACCATCATTATTATCATTATTATCATCATTAGCATTATTTTCATTATTACTATCAGTATTATTATTATTATTATTATTATTATCATTATTATCATTAATACTATCATTATTATCATTACTATCATTATTATCTTTATTATAACTCTTACTACCATTAATATCATTATTACTATCAATTTACAAATATTATCATTATTATCATTGTTATCATTATTCCCATCATTATTATCATTATTATCATTACTATCATTATTATCATTATTATCATTATTATCATTATTATCATTATTATCATTATTATCATTATTAACATTATTATCATTATTACTATTATTATTATGCATTTTATCTTTATTATCATTATTATCATTATTACTATCATTATTATCATTAATATCATTATTATCATTATTATCATTATTACTATAATTATTATCATTATTATCACTATTATCATAATTATTATCATTATCAGTATAAATGTCATTATTATAATTATTATCATTATTATCATTATTATCAATATTATTATCATTATTATCATTATTATCATTATTATCATTATTACTATCATTTTTACCATTATTATCATCATTACCATTATTACTAGCATTATTATCATTATTATCATTATTATCATTATTATCATTTTTATTATTATTACCATTATTATCACTTATATTATCAATATTATCTTTACTATAATTATTAATATCATTATTACCATTATTATTATTAATGTTATAATTATTATAATTATTATTATTATTATTTTTACTATTATTATTATTATTATCATCATAATTATTATTATTCTTTTTATTATTCTTATTATTATTATCAATATTATTAATATTATTATTGTTATCATTATTATCATTATTACCGTTATTATAATTATTATTATTATTACCATTATTATCATTATTATCATTATTATCATTAATACTATCATTATTATCATTATTATCATTATCATCATTAATACTATCATTATTTCATTATTATCATTATTACTATCAATATTATCATTATTATCATTATTATCCTTATTTTCATTCTTACTATAATTCTTATCATTATTATCATTATTATCATTATTACTATAATTATTATCATTATTATCATTATTATCATTATTATCATAATTCTCAGTATTACTCTCTTTATTATCACTATTATCATTATTATCATTATTATCAATATTATCATTATTACTATCATTACTATCATTATTATCATTATTATCATTATTATCATTATTATCATTGTTATCATTATTATCATTATTATCATTATTACTATCATTACTATCATTATTATCATTATTATCATTATTATCATTATTATCATTATTATCATTATTATCATTATTATTATTATTACTATAATTATTATCATTTTTACCATTATTATCATTATTTTCAGTATTACTGTCATTATTATCATTATTATCATTATTAGCATTATTATCATTATTATCATTATTACTATCATTATGATCATTATTATCATTATTATCATTCTTAGCATTATTTTCTTTATTACTATTATTATTATTATTATTATTATTATTATCATTATTATCATTAATACTATCATTATTATCATTACTATCATTATTATCTTTATTATCACTATTACTAAGATTAATATCATTATTACTATCATTTTTACAAATATTATCATTATTATCATTACTATCATTATTCCTATCAATATTATCATTATTATCATTATTATCATTATTACTATACTTATTATCAATATTATTATTATTATCATTATTTTCATTATTACTATCATCATTATCATAATTAACATTATTATCATTATCATCATTATTATCATTATTATCATTATTATCTATAATATTATTATTATTCTAATTATTATTATTATAATTATTACTATTATTATTATCTTTATTATAATTATTATAATTGTCATTATTATTATCATTATTACTATCATTATTATCATTATTATCTTTATTATCATTATTATCATTATAATCATTATTATCAGTATTACTATCTTTATCAGCATTATTATCATTATTATCATTATTACCATTATTATCATTATTATCATTATTGCTTTCATTATTATCATTATTATCATTATTATCATTATTAGCGTTATTTTCATTATTACTATCATTATTATCATCATTATTATTATTATCATTATTATCATTATTATTATCATTATTATCATTATTATCATTATAATCATTATTATCGCTATTACTATCATTATTACCATTATTAATATCATTATTATCAATATTATCATTATTATCGTAATTATCATTATTACTATCATTATTATCAGTTTTTTCATTATTATCATTATTATCATTATTAATATCATTGTTATCATTATTATCATTATTACCATTATTATCACTATTACTATCATTCTTATCATTATTAACATTATTATTATCATTATAATCATTATTATCATTATTATCATTTTTATCATTATAATTATTATTACCATTATTATCAATAATATTATCATTATTAACATTATTATCATTATTATCCATTATTATCATTATTATTATTATTACCATTATTATCATTATTGTAATTATTATCATTATTATCATTATTACCATTATTATCATTATTATTATTACCTCTATTATCATTATTATCATTATTGTCATTATTATCTTTATTATCATTATTATCATTATTATAATTATTATCATTATTATCATTATTACTATCATTATTATCATTATTGACAGTACTATCATTATTATCATTATTATCATTATTGTATTATTTTTATTATTACCATTATTATCACTAATATTATCATTATTATCATTATTATCATAATTATTATCATTACTATCATTAATATCATTATTACTATCATTATTATCATTTTTATCATCATTACCATTATTACTAGCATTATTATCATTATTATCATTATTATCATTATTATCATTATTACTATCATTATTATCATTATTATCATCATTACAATTATTACTAGCATTATTATCATTGTTACCATTATTATCATTTTTATTATTATTACCATTATTATCACTAATATTTTCATTATTATCTTTACTATAATTATTAATATCATTATTACCATTATTATTATTAATGTTATAATTATAATAATTATTATTATTATTATTTTTACTATTATTATTATTATTATCATCATTTTCATTATTATTCTTTTTATTATACTTATTATTATTATCAATATTATTAATATTATCATTGTTATCATTATAATCATTATTACCGTTATTATCATTATTATTATTATTACCATTATTATCATTATTATCATTATTATCATTATTATCATTATTATCATTATAATCATTATTATTACCATTATTATCATTATTATCATTATTATTATTGTTATTATTGTTATTATTATAATAGTTTATATTATTATCATTATTATTATTATTATTATTATTATTATTATTATTATGATTATCATTTTTATAATTATTATTATTATCATTATTATCATTATCATCATTATTACCATTATTACAATCATTATTATCATTATTATCACTATTATCATTATTATCATTATTATTATCATTATTATCATTATTACCATTATTATCAATATTATCATTATTATCATTATTATCATTATTATCATTATTTTCATTATTATCATTTTTATCATTATTACCATTATTATCATTATTATCATTATTATCATTATTATCATTATTAACATAATTATCATTATTACAATTTTTTATCATTATTATCATTAGTACTACCATTATTATCATTATTATAATAATTATAATTATATCTATTACTATTATCACTATTATCCTATTTATCATTATTGTCATTTTCATACTTATTACTATCATTATTATCATTATTATAATTATTATTATTGTTATTATTGTTATTATTACCATTATTATTATTATTACTATCATTATTATCATTATTATCATTGTTATCATTATTATCATTATTACTATCATTACTATCATTGTTATCATTATCATCATTATTATCATTAATACTATCATTATTATCATTATTATCATTATTATCATTATTATCATTATTACTATCATTACTATCATTATTATCATTATTATCGTTATTATCATTATTATCATTATTAACATTATTAGTAACAATATTATCAATATTATAATTATTATCATTATTATGATTATTTTCATTATTATCATTATTACTAACATTATTATCATTATTATCATTATAATAATTATTATCATTATTATCATTATTATCATTATAAAGATTATTACTATCATCATTATCATTATTATGATTATTATCATTATTATCATTCTTATGATTATTACCATTATTACTAAGATTATTATCTATATTATCATTATTATCATTATTATCATTATTATCATTATTACTCTCATTATTATCATTATTGTCATTTTTATTATCATTATCATTATTATCATTATTATCATTATTACTATCATTATTATCATTATTATCATTGTTGTCATTATTATCATTATTATCACTATTATTATCATTATTATCATAATTACTAACATTATTATCAATATTATCATTATTATCAATATTATCATTATTATCATCATTATTAACATTATTATCATTATTATCACTATTACCATTATTATCATTATTACCATTAGTATCATTATTATCAGTATTATCAGTAATATTATGGTTAGTATCAATATTATCATTATTATCATTATTATCATTATTATCATTAATACTATCATTATTATCATTATTATCATTATTATCATTATTATCATTAATCCTATCATTATATCATTATTATCATTATTACTCTCATTATTATCATTATTATCATTATTATAATTAGTATCATTATTATCATTATTATCAGTATTACTATCATTATTATCATTATTATCAATATTATCATTTTTATCATTATTATTACCATTATTTTCATTATTATCATTATTATCATTGTTAACATTATAATAATAATTATTATTATTATCATTATTATCATTATAATCATTATTACTATCATTATTATCATTATTATAATTATTATCATCATTATCCTTATCATCATTATTATCATTATTTTAATTATTAACATTATTATCATTATTACTATCATTATTATCATTATTATCATTTTTAATATTATTATTAGTATTATTACCATTATTATCATTAATATTATCATTATTATCCTTTTTATCATTATTATCCTTCTTACCATTATTATAATTATCAATGTTATTATTAATATTATAATGATTATTATTACCATTATTATTATTATTATTATTATTATTATTATTATTATTATTATTATTATTATTATTTTTATTATCATTGTTACTGTTATTATCATTATTATCTTTATTATCATTATTATCATTATTATGATTAGTATCATTATTATCATTATTATCAGTATTATGACTAGTCTCATTATTATCATTATTATTAGTGTTACTATCATTATTATCATTATTATCAATATTATTATTTTTATCATTATTATTATCATTATTTTCATTATTATCGTTATTACCATTATTGCTATCATTATTAACCTTATTGTCATTATTATCCTTATTATCGTTATTATCATTATCATTGTTATTATTAATATTATTATGATTATTATTACAATTATTATTATTATTATTATTATTATTATTATTGTTATAATTATCATTGTTACTAATATTATCATTATTATCATTATTATCATTATTACTATCATTATTATCACTATTATCATTATATCCTTATTATCATTATTATCCTTACTATCATTATTATCATTATTATCAGTATTACTATCATTATTATCATTACTATCATTATTATCATAATTATCATTATTATCATTCTTATCCTTATTACTATCATTATTGTCATTATTATCATTATTATCATTTTTTCACTATTACTTTCATTATTATCATTATTACTATCATTCTGTTCAATATTATCATTATTATCATTATTACTATCATTATTATCATTATAATCATTAATACTATCATTATTATCATTATTATCATTATTATCATTATTACTATCATTATTATCATTATTACCATTATTACCATTATTAATATAATTTTCAATACTATCTTTATCCTTATTATCATTATTATCATTATTATCATTATTACCATTATTATCAGTATTACTATCATTATTATCATATTAACATTAATATCATTATTATCATTATTATCATTATTACTATCATTATTTTAATTATTACCATTACTATCATTATTTTCATAATTATCATTATTATCATTATTATCCTTATTATCATTATTATCACTATTATCATTATTATCATTATTATCAGTATTACTACCATTATTATCATTATTATCATTATTATCAGTAATATTATCTATATCATCACTATTATCATTATTATCATTATTATCATTATTATCATTATTATCATTATTATTATCATTATTAACATTACTATCATTATTATCATTATTACTATCATTATTATCATTATTATCATTATTATCACTATTTCTTTCATAATTATCATTATTACTATCATTATTATCAATATTATCATTATTATCATTATTACCACTATTACTATCATAATTATCATTATTATCATTATTATCATAATTACTATCATTATTATTTTTATTATCATTTTTATGATTATTATCATTATTATATAATTTTCATTAGTATCATTATTAACCATATTATCATTATTAACATTATTATCATTATTTTCATAATTAACATTTTTGTCGTTATTACTATCATTATTATCATTATTATCATTATTATTACTATTATCATTATAATCATTATTACTCTCATTATTGTCATTATAATCATTATTACTATAATTATTATAATTATTTTGATTATTATCATTATTATCATTCTTACGATTATTGTCATTATTGCTAAGATTATTATCCATATTACCAATATTATCATTATTATTATTATTGTCATTATTATCATTATTATTATAATTATTTTCATTATTATCATTATTATCATTATTACTATCATTATTACCATTATTATCATTATTATCACTATTACTATCATAATTATCATTATTATCATTATTATCATTATTACTATCATTATTTTCATTATTATCATTATTATCATTATTACTATCATTATTAACAAAATTACCATTATTACCATTATTAATATAATTTTCATTACTATCTTTATTCTTATTATCATTATTATCATTA
>NW_023395879.1:577500-580000 GCF_014083535.2 Vespa mandarinia
CATTATTATCATTGTTATCATTATTATCATTATTACTATCATTACTATCATTATTACCATTATTATCATTACTATCATAATTATCATTATTATCATAATTATAATTATTACTCTCATTATTATCATTATTACCATTATTACCATTATTATCATTATTATCATAATTATCATTATTAACATTCTTATCCTTATTATCCTTATTATCATTATTATCATTATTATCATTATTTTCAGTATTACTATCATTATTAGCATTATTCTTAATATTATCATTATTATCATTATTATCATTATTAGCAATATTTTCATTATCACTATCATTATTATCATTATTATTATTATTATCATTATTATCATCATTACTATCATTATTATCTTTATTATCAGTATTACTATCATTATTATCATTATTATCATTATTAGCATTATTATCACTATTACTATCATTATTATCATTATTACTGACATTATTATCAATATTATCATTATTACCATTGTTATCATTATTATCATCATTATTATCATTATTATCATTATTATCATTTTTATCATTATAATTATTATTCCCATTATTATCAATGATATTATCATTATTATCATTATTATCATTATTACCATTATTATCATTATTATTATTACTACCATTATTATCATTATTACTATCATTATTATCATTATTATCATTATTATCATTATTATCATTATTACTATTATTATTATCATTACTATCATTATTATTATTATTATCATTATTATCATTATTGTCATTATTAACATTATTACAAATGATTATTATCATTATTAACATTATTATCTTTATTGTCATTATTATCATTATTATTATCATTATCATCAATATTATCACTAATATTATTATTATTGTAATTATTATTATTATTATTATCACTACTATTATTATCTTTATTATCATTTTTATTATGATCAATATTATTATTATCATTATTATTATTATTATTATTACTATTAATATTATTATTATTATTATTATTATTATTATCATTATTATAATTATTATCATTACTATCATTATTATCATTAATATCATTATTATCATAATTATGATTATTATCATATTTTCCATATTATCATTATTATCATTATTATCACTATTATCATTATTATCAGTATAACTGTCATTATTATCATTATTATCATTATTATCATTATTATTATCATTATTATCATTATTATCATTATTATCATTATTACTATCATTATTATCATTATTGTCATTATTATCATTATTATCATTATTATCATTATTACCATTATTATCATTATTATTATTACTACCATTATTATCATTATTGTCATTATTATCATTATTATCTTTATTAACATTATTATCATTATTATCATTAATATCATTATTATCATTATTACTACCTTTATTATCATTATTATCAATATTATCATTATTACTATTAGTATTATCATTACTATCATTATTATCATTATTATAATTATCATCATTATTGTCATTGTTATCATTATTACTATCATTTTTATCATTATGAACATTATTATATTTATTATCATTATTATCATTATTATTATCATTATCATCATTATTATCATTATTATTATTATTGATGTAATTATTATTATTATTATTATCACTACTATTATAATCATATTATCATTACTATTATTCTCATTATTATTATTATCATTATTATTATTATTATTATTACTATTAATATTATTATAATTATAATTATTATTATCATTACTATAATTAT
Source organism: Vespa mandarinia (assembly GCF_014083535.2). Taxonomy (NCBI): domain Eukaryota; kingdom Metazoa; phylum Arthropoda; class Insecta; order Hymenoptera; family Vespidae; genus Vespa; species Vespa mandarinia. The sequence goes on from NW_023395879.1 coordinate 579,264, forward strand.
TATCATTATTATCATTATTATTATTATTATCATTTCTACAATTATTATAATTATTATAATCATTATTATAATTATTATTATTTTTACTATTGTTATTATTATTATTGTATTTATTATTATCATTATTATTATTATTATTATAATTATTATCATTATCATTGTTATCATTATTATCATTATTATCATTATTGTCATTATTATCATAATTATCATTATTATCATATTTTCTTTATTATCATTATAATCATTATTATCGTTATTATGATAATTATCAGTATAACTGTCATTATTATCATTATTATCACTATTATCATTATTATCATTATTATTATTATTATTATCATTATTATCATTATTATCATTATTACTATCATTATTATCATTATTATCATTATTATCATTATTATCATTATTATCATTATTATCATTATTATCATTATTATCATTATTACTATCATTATTATCATTATTACCATTATTTTCCTTATTATCATTATTATCATTATTATCGTTATTATGTTTATAATCAGTATAACTGTCATTATTATTATTATTATCACTATTAACATTATTATTATTATTATTTTCATTATTATCATTATTATCATTATTATCATTATTACTATCATTATTATCATTATTATCATTTTTATCATTATTATCATTACTATCAGTATTACTATCTTTATTAGCATTATTATTATTATTATCATTATTATCATTATTATCATTATTAC
>NW_023395879.1:582500-650000 GCF_014083535.2 Vespa mandarinia
TATTTTTATTATTATTATTATTATCATTATTATAATTATTATCATTTTTATCATTATTATCATTATTATCATAATTATCATTACTATCATATTTTCCTTATTATCATTATTATCATTATTATCATTATTATCATTATTATCAGTATAACTGTCATTATTATCATTATTATCATTATTATCATTATTATTATTATTATTATCATTATTATCATTATTATCATTATTACTATTATTATTATCATTACTATCATTATTATCATTATTATCAATATTATCATTATTGTCATTGTTATCTTTATTACTATCATTTTTATCATTATTAACATTATTATCTTTATTGTCATTATTATCATTATTATTATCATTATCTTCATTATTATCATTATTATTATTATTGTTGTAATTATTATTATTATTATTATCACTACTATTATTATCATATTATCATTATTATTATTATCATTATTATTATTATCATTATTATTATTATTATAATTATTATCATTACTATCATTATTATTATTATTATTATCACTATTATAATTATTATTATTGTTATTATTGTTATTATTATTATTGTATTCATTATTATCATTATTATTATTATTAATATTATTATTATTATCACTATCATTGTTACCATTATTATCATAATTATCATTATTATCATATTTTCCTTATTATCATAATTATCATTATTATCGTTATTATGTTTATTATCAGTATAACAGTCATTATTATTATTATTATCACTATTAACATTATTATCATTATTATTTTCATTATTATCATTATTATCATTGTTAGCATTATTTTCATTATTACTATCATTATTATCATTATTATCATTATTGTCAGTATTACTGTCATTATTATCATTATTATCATTATTATTGCCATTATTATCATTAATACTATCATTATTATCATTACTATCATTATTATCTTTATTATCACTATTACTACCATTAATATCATTATTACTATCAATTTACAAATATTATCATTATTATCATTGTTATCATTATTCCCATCATTATTATCATTATTATCATTATTACCATCATTATTATCATCATTATCATTATTAGCATTATTATCATTTTTATCATTATTATCTTTATTACTATAATTATCATTATTATCAACCTTATTACCATTATTATTATCATTATTATCATTATTATCATTATTATCATTATTATCAATATTACTATCACTATTATCACTATTACCATTACTATCATTATTTTCATAATTATCAATGTTATCATTATTATCCTTATTATCATTATTATCATTATTATCATTATAATCATTATTATCAGTATTACTACCATTATTATCATTATTATAATTATTATCATTATTCTCATTATTACTATAATTATCATTCTTATCATTATTATCATTATTATCATTATTATCATTATTATCATTATTATCATTATTATCATTATTATCATAATTATCATTATTATCATAATTATCATTTTTATCATTATTATATTTATTATTATAATTATCATTATTATCAACCTTATTACCATTATTATTATCATTATTATCATTATTATCATTATTAACATTATTATCATTATTATCATTATTATCATTATTAACATTATTATCATTATTATCATTATTATAATTAATATCATTATTATCATAAATATCATTATTATCATTATTATTATTATTACCATTAAAATCATTAGTATTATGATTATTACCATTAATATCATTATTATTATGATTATTATCATCATTATCATTGTTACTACCATTATTATCATTATTATCATTATTATCATTATCATTGTAATTATTATTGTTATTATTATTAATATCATTGTTATTATAATTATTATTATTATTATTTTTAATAATATTATCATTATTATCGTTATACTATTATGATCAGTATTAACATTATTATCGTTATTATCACTATTACCATTATCATCATTATTATTGTTATTATTATAACTATAATTATTATTATTATCATTATTATTATTATTATTATTATTATTATTATTATTATTATCATTCTTATCATTATTACTCTTATTATCATAATTATATTTATTATCATTATTAACATTATTATCATTAGTACCATCATAATTATCACTATTATCATTATTATCATTATAATCAGTATTATAATTCTTACTATCATTATTACCATTATTACCATTATTATCATTATTATCATTATTATCATAATTATCATTATAATCATTATTATACTTATATTCATTATTATCATTATTATCATTATTATCATTATTATCATTATTATAATTAATATCATTATTATCATTAATATCATTATTATCATTATTATTATTATTACCATTAAAATCATTAATATTATAATTATTACCATTAATATCATTATTATTATGATTATTATCATCATTATCATTATTACTACCATTATTATCATTATTATCATTATTATCATTATCATTGTAATTATTATTGTTATTATTATTAATATCATTGTTATTATTATTATTATTATTATTATTTTTATTATTATTATCATTATTATCGTTATTACTATTATGATCATTATTAACATTATTATCGTTATTATCACTATTACCATTATTACCATTATTAATATAATTTTCATTACTATATTTATTCTTATTATCATTATTATCATTATTATCATTATTAACATTATTATCAGTGTTACTATCATTATTATCATATTATAATTATTATCATTATTATCATTATTATCAATATTACTATCATTATTATCATTATTACCATTATTACCATTACTATCATTATTTTCATAATTATCATTATTAACATTATTATCCTTATTATCATTATTATCATTATTGTCATTATTATCATTATTATCATTTTATCACTATTACTTACGTTACTATCATTATTACTATCATTAATTTTAATATTATCATTATTATCATTATTATCATTATTGCTATCATTATTATCATTATTATCATTATTATCATTATTATCACTATTATCATTGTTATCATTATTACTAACATTATTATCATTCTTATCATTATTATCATCATTATCATTATTACTATCATCATTATCATTATTATAATTTTTATCATTATTATCTTTATTATCATTATTATCATTATGATCATTATTAACATTATTATCATAATCATCATTATTATCATTCTTATCCTTAATATCTTTATTATCATTATTATCACTATTACTATCATTATTATCATAATTACTAACATTGTTGTCATTATTATCATTATTATCATTATTATCATTATTATTAACATTATTAAGATTATTATCATTATTATCACTATTACCATTATTATCACTATTACCATTATTATCACTATTACCATTAGTATCATTATTATCACTGTTATAATTATTATCATTAATATAATTATAATCATTATTATCATTCTTATCATTATTATTATTATTACCATTATTATCATTAATATTATCATTATTTCCATTACTATCATTATTATTATGATTATTATCATTATTATTATAATTATTATCGTTATTATCATTATTATCCTTACTATCATTATTATCATTATTATCAGTATTACTATCATTTTTATCATTACTATCATTATTATCATTTTATCACTATTACTATCATTATTATCATTATTACTATCATTATTTTTAATATTATCATCATTATCATTTTTATCATTATCACTATCATTATTATCATTATTATCATTATTATCATTATTATCACTATTAACATTATTATCATTATTACTATCATTATTATCATTATTACCATTATACCATTATTAATATAATTTTCATTACTATCATTATCCTTATTTTCATTATTATCATTATTATCATTATTACCATTATTATCAGTATTACTATCATTATTATCATTATTATGATTATTATCATTATTACCATTATTATCAGTATTACTATCATTATTATCATTATTATGATTATTATCATTATTATCATTATTATCATTATTACTATCATTATTATCAATATTACCATTACTAACATTATTTTCATAATTAACGTTATTATCATTATTATCCTTATTATCATTATTATCATTATTATCATTATTACCATTATTATCAGTATTACTACCATTATTATCATTATTATCATTATTATCATTATTATCATTATTATCATTATTACTATCATTATTATCATTCTTATCATTATTGTCATTATTATCATTATTATCATTATAATCATTATTATCATTATTATCATTATTATCACAATTAATATTATTATCATTATTATCATTTTTATCATTATTATCATTGTTATTAGTATCATTATTACTATCTTTTTTATCATTAATACCATTGTTATTATCATTATCATTATTATCATTAATTTTATAATTATTATCATTATTATCATTATGATCATTATTACCATTATTATCATAATCATCAATATTATCAATTTTATCCATATTATCTTTGTTATCATTATTATCACTATTACTATCATTATTATAATTATTACTATCATTATTATCATTATATCATTATTCTCAATATTATCATTATTACTAACATTATTATCATTAATATTATTATTATCATTATTATCACTATTATTATCATTATTTTCATTATTATCATTATTACTATCATTATTATCATTATTATCTTTATTATCAGTATTACTACGTTTATTATCATTATTAACATTATCATCCTAATTATAATTATTACTATCATTATTATTATTATTATCATTATTTCTACTATTATTATCATTATAATCATTATTAGCATTATTTTCATTATTAGTATCATTATTATCATTATTTTCGTTATTATCATTATTATCATCATTATCATTATCATTATTATTATTATTATTTTTATTATTATTATTAATATAATTATTATTGTTATTATTATTATTATTATTATTATTTTTATTATTATTACCATTATTATCATTATTACTATTATTATCATTTTTATTATTGTTATTATTATTATCATTATTTTCATTATTACCATCATTATTATCTATATTATCATTGTTATAATTGTTATCATTATTATCATTATTACTATCATTATTATCTTTATCACCATTATGATCATTGTTAACATTATTATCATAATCATCATTATTATCATTATTATCCTTATTATCTTTATTATCATTAATATCAATATTATTATCATTATTATCATAATTACTATCATTATTATCAATATTATCATTATTATCATTATTATCATTATTACTACCATTATTATCATTATTACTATTTTAATAATTATTATCATTATTATTATCATTAATTTCATTATTATAATTATTATCATTATTACTATCATTATTATCATTACTATCATGATTATTATCATTATTAACATTATTATTACTAGTACTAACATTATTATCATTATTACTATCATTATTATCAATATTATCATTATTATCATTATTATCATTATTACTATCATTATTATTATTATTATCACTATTGTCATTATTATTATCATTATTATCATTATTATCATTTTTATCATTATTACTATCATTATTATCATATTATCAATATTATCTTTATTATTATTATTATCATTATTATCAACCTTGTTACTATTATTATTTTCATTATTATCATTATTATAATTATTATCATTATTATCATTATTATCATTATTATTATCAATATTACCATTATTATCATTATTATCATTATGATAACTATTGCCGTTATTATAATTATTACCATTGGTACCATTATTATCACTATTATAATTAATATCATTATTATCATTAATATCATTATAATCATTATTATTATTATTACCATTTTAATCATTAATATTATGATTATTACTATTAATATCATTATTATTATGATTATTATCATCATTATTATTATTACAACCATTATTATCATTATTACCATTATTATCATTATCATTGTAATTATTATTGTTATTATTATTAATATCATTGTTATTACTATTATTATTATTATTATTTTTATTGTTATTATCATTATTATTATTATTACCATTATTATCATTATAATCAGTATTATCATTATCATCATAATTATCATTATTATCATTACTATCATTATATTCATAAATACCATTATTATCAGAATTATCATTATTATCAGTATTAATACCATTATTATCATTATTATCATTATTATCATTATTAACATTATTATGATTATTATCATTACTATCATTATTATGATTATTATCATTATTACTATCATTATTATTATTTTTATCATTATTATCATTATTATCATTATTATAATCATTATTATCTTTATTATCATTATTATCATTATTATAACTAATACTGTTATTATCATTATTACCATTAGTATCATTATTATCACTATTATAATTAACATCAGTATTATCATTAAAATCATTATAATCATTATTATTATTATTACCATTATAATCAATAATATTATGATTATTACCATTAATATCATTATTATTGTGATTATTATCATCATTATTATTATTACTACCATTATTATCATTATTATCATTATTATCATTATCATTGTAATTATTATTGTTGTTAATATTAATATCATTGTAATTATTATTATTATTATTATTTTTATTATTATTATCATTATTATCATTAATAATATTATTATCATTATAATCTTTATTATCATTATCATCATAATTATCATTATTATCATTATTATCATTATATTCATAAATACCATTATTATCAGAATTATCATTATTATCAGTATTACTACCATTATTATCAATATTATCATTATTATCATTATTAACAGTATTACCATTATTATCAATAATATCATTATTATCATTATTATCATTGTTACTATCATTATTATTAGTTTTATCATTATTACCATTATTATCATTATTTTCATCATTATCATTATTATCATTATTATCATTTATATCATTATTATATTTATTATAATTATTATCATAATCATCATTATTATCATTATTATCCTTATTACCTTTATTATCATTATTATCACTATTACTATCATTATAATCATAATAACTATCATTATTATCAATATTATCATTATTATCATTATTATCATTATTATTATCATTATTAACATTATTATCATTATTATCACTATTACCATTATTATCATTATTATTGTTATTATTATTAACATTATTATCATCATTATCATTATTATCATTATTATCATTATTATCATTATAATCATTATTATCATTATTATCATTATTATCACAATTAATATTATTATCATTATTATCATTTTTATCATTATTATCATTGTTATTAGTATCATTATTACTATCTTTTTTATCATTATTACCATTGTTATTATCATTATCATTATTATCATTATTTTTATAATTATTATCATTATTATCATTATGAGCATTATTACCATTATTATCATAATCATCATTATTATCAATTTTATCCATATTATCTTTGTTATCATTATTATCACTATTACTATCATTGTTATAATTATTACTATCATTATTATCATTATATCATTATTCTCAATATTATCATTATTACTAACATTATTATCATTAATATCATTATTATCATTATTATCACTATTATTATCATTATTTTCATTATTATCATTATTATCATTATTATTATCATTATTATCATTATTATCATTATTGCCATTATTACTATCATTATTATCATTATTATCATTATTATCATTATTATAACTAGTACTGACATTATTATCATTATTACTATCATTATTATCAATATTATCATTATTATCATTATTATCATTATTACTATCATTATTATTATTATTATCACTATTGTCCTTATTATTATCATTATCATCATTATTATCATTATTATCATTATTACTATCATTATTATCATTATTATCATTATTATCTTTATTATTATTATTATCATTATTATCAACCTTATTACTATTATTATTTTCATTATTATCATTATTATAATTATTATCATTATTATCATTATTATTATTATTATTATCATTATTATCATTATTATCATTATTATCATTATTAAAACTATTACCGTTATTATCATTATTACCATTAATATCATTATTATCACTATTATAGTTAATATCATTATTATCATTAATATCATTATAATCATTATTATTATTATTACCATTAAAATCATTAATATTATGATTATTACCATTAATATCATTATTATTATGATTATTATCATCATTATTATTATTACTACCATTATTATCAATATTATCATTATCATTGTAATTATTATTGTTATTATTATTAATATCATTGTTATTATTATTATTATTATTATTTTTATTATTATTATCACTATTATCATTATTACTATTATTATCATTACAACCTTTATTATCATTATCATCATAATTATCATTTTTATCATTATTATCATTATATTAATAAATAACATTATTATCCGAATTATCATTATTATCAGTATTACTACCATTATTATCAATATTATCATTATTATCATTATTATCAATATTATTATCATTATTAGCATTATTATCTTTATTATCACTATTACCATTATTATCATTATTATTGTTATTATTATAATTATAATTATTATTATTATCATTATTATTATTATTATTATTATTATTATTATTATTATTATTATTATCATTCTTATCATTATTGCTATTATTATCATAATTATATTTATTATCATTATTTTCATTATTACCATTATAATCATTATTACTATCATTATTATCATTATTATCATTATTATCATTATTATCATTATTATCATAATTATCATCATTATCATTATTATCATTATTATCATTATTATCGTTATTACTATCATTATTATCATTATTATCATTATTATCATTATTATCATTATTATCACTATTAATATCATTATTATCATTATTACTATCATTATTTTCAATATTATCATTATTATCATTATTATCATTATGACTACAATTATTATCATCATTACCATTATTATCATTATTACCACTATTACAATCATAATTATCATTATTACTATTATCATTATCACTATTATCATTATTATCATTATTACCATTTTTACTATCATTATTATCCTTATTATCATTATTATCAGTATTACTACCATTATTATCATTATTAACATTATCATCATAATTATAATTATTACTGTCATTATTATTATTATTATCATTATTAACATTATTATTACTATTACTATCATTATTATCATTATTACTATCATTATTATCAATATTATCATTATTATCATTATTATCATTATTACTATTATTATTATTATTATCACTATTGTCATTATTAATATCATTATTATCATTATTATCATTATTATCATTATTACTATCATTATTATCATTATTATCATTATTATTATTTTATCACTATTACTATAATTATTATCATTATTACTATCATTAATTTCTATATTATCATTATTATCATGATTATCATTATTACTATCATTATTATCATTATCCTTATTATCATTATTATCATTATTATCATTATTATCATTATTTTCAGTATTACTATCATTATTATCATTTTTATAATTATTATCATTATTATCATTATTATCATTATTATCATTATAATAATTATTATCATTATTATCATTAATATCATTATTATCTTTATTATCATTATTACTAGCATTATTATCACTATTAACATTATTATCATTATTACTATCATTATTATCATTATTACCATTATACCATTATTAATATAATTTTCATTACTATCATTATCCTTATTTTCATTATTATCATTATTATCATTATTACCATTATTATCAGTATTACTATCATTATTATCATTATTATGATTATTATCATTATTATCATTATTATCATTATTACTATCATTATTATCAATATTACCATTACTAACTTTATTTTCATAATTAACATTATTATCATTATTATCCTTATTATCATTATTATCATTATTATCATTATTACCATTATTATCAGTATTACTACCATTATTATCATTATTATCATTATTATCATTATTATCATTATTATCATTATTACTATCATTATTATCATTCTTATCATTATTGTCATTATTATCATTATTATCATTTTATCACTATTACTTTCATTACTATCATTATTACTATCATTAATTTTAATATTATCATTATTATCATTATTATCATTATTGCTATCATTATTATCATTATTATCATTATTATCATTATTATCACTATTATCATTGTTATCATTATTACTAACATTATTATCATTCTTATCATTATTATCATTATTATCATTATTACTATCATCATTATCATTATTATAATTTTTATCATTATTATCTTTATTATCATTATTATCATTATGATCATTATTAACATTATTATCATAATCATCATTATTATCATTCTTATCCTTAATATCTTTATTATCATTATTATCACTATTACTATCATTATTATCATAATTACTAACATTGTTGTCATTATTATCATTATTATCATTATTATCATTATTATTAACATTATTAAGATTATTATCATTATTATCACTATTACCATTATTATCACTATTACCATTATTATCACTATTACCATTACTATCATTATTATCACTGTTATAATTATTATCATTAATATAATTATAATCATTATTATCATTCTTATCATTATTATTATTATTACCATTATTATCATTAATATTATCATTATTTCCATTACTATCATTATTATTATGATTATTATCATTATTATTATAATTATTATCATTATTATCATTATTATCCTTACTATCATTATTATCATTATTATCAGTATTACTATCATTTTTATCATTACTATCATTATTATCATTTTATCACTATTACTATCATTATTATCATTATTACTATCATTATTTTTAATATTATCATCATTATCATTTTTATCATTATCACTATCATTATTATCATTATTATCATTATTATCATTATTATCACTATTAACATTATTATCATTATTACTATCATTATTATCATTATTACCATTATACCATTATTAATATAATTTTCATTACTATCATTATCCTTATTTTCATTATTATCATTATTACCATTATTACCATTATTATCAGTATTACTATCATTATTATCATTATTATGATTATTATCATTATTATCATTATTATCATTATTACTATCATTATTATCAATATTACCATTACTAACATTATTTTCATAATTAACGTTATTATCATTATTATCCTTATTATCATTATTATCATTATTATCATTATGATCATTATTACCATTATTATCATAATCATCAATATTATCAATTTTATCCATATTATCTTTGTTATCATTATTATCACTATTACTATCATTATTATAATTATTACTATCATTATTATCATTATATCATTATTCTCAATATTATCATTATTACTAACATTATTATCATTAATATTATTATTATCATTATTATCACTATTATTATCATTATTTTCATTATTATCATTATTACTATCATTATTATCATTATTATCTTTATTATCAGTATTACTACGTTTATTATCATTATTAACATTATCATCCTAATTATAATTATTACTATCATTATTATTAGTTTTATCATTATTACCATTATTATCATTATTTTCATCATTATCATTATTATCATTATTATCATTTATATCATTATTATATTTATTATAATTATTATCATAATCATCATTATTATCATTATTATCCTTATTACCTTTATTATCATTATTATCACTATTACTATCATTATAATCATAATAACTATCATTATTATCAATATTATCATTATTATCATTATTATCATTATTATTATCATTATTAACATTATTATCATTATTATCACTATTACCATTATTATCATTATTATTGTTATTATTATAATTATAATTATTATTATTATCATTATTATTATTATTAACATTATTATCATCATTATCATTATTATCATTATTATCATTATTATCATTATAATCATTATTATCATTATTATCATTATTATCACAATTAATATTATTATCATTATTATCATTTTTATCATTATTATCATTGTTATTAGTATCATTATTACTATCTTTTTTATCATTATTACCATTGTTATTATCATTATCATTATTATCATTATTTTTATAATTATTATCATTATTATCATTATGATCATTATTACCATTATTATCATAATCATCATTATTATCAATTTTATCCATATTATCTTTGTTATCATTATTATCACTATTACTATCATTGTTATAATTATTACTATCATTATTATCATTATATCATTATTCTCAATATTATCATTATTACTAACATTATTATCATTAATATCATTATTATCATTATTATCACTATTATTATCATTATTTTCATTATTATCATTATTATCATTATTATTATCATTATTATCATTATTATCATTATTACCATTATTACTATCATTATTATCATTTTTATCTTTATTATCAGTATTACTACGTTTATTATCATTATTAACATTATCATCCTAATTATAATTATTACTATCATTATTATTATTATTATCATTATTATCATTATTATCATTAATATCATTATTCTCACTATTATCAATATTATCATTATTATCATTATTTCTACTATTATTATCATTATAATCATTATTAGCATTATTTTCATTATTAGTATCATTATTATCATTATTTTCGTTATTATCATTATTATCATCATTATCATTATCATTATTATTATTATTATTTTTATTATTATTATTAATATCATTATTATTGTTATTATTATTATTATTATTATTATTTTTATTATTATTACCATTATTATCATTATTACTATTATTATCATTTTTATTATTGTTATTATTATTATCATTAATTTCATTATTACTATCATTATTATCTATATTATCATTGTTATCACTGTTATCATTATTATCATTATTACTATCATTATTACCTTTATCATCATTATGATCATTATTAACATTATTATCATAATCATCATTATTATCATTATTATCCTTATTATCTTTATTATCATTAATATCAATATTATTATCATTTTTATCATAATTACTACCATTATTATCAATATTATCATTATTATCATTATTAACAGTATTACCATTATTATCAATAATATCATTATTATCATTATTATCATTGTTACTATCATTATTATTAGTTTTATCATTATTACCATTATTATCATTATTTTCATCATTGTCATTATTATCATTATTATCATTTTTATCATTATTATATTTATTATAATTATTATCATAATCATCATTATTATCATTATTATCCTTATTACCTTTATTATCATTATTATCACTATTACTATCATTTTAATCATAATAACTATCATTATTATCAATATTATCATTATTAACATTATTATCATTATTATTATCATTATTAACATTATTATCATTATTATCACTATTACCATTATTATCATTATTATTGTTATTATTATAATTATAATTATTATTATTATCATTATTATTATTATTAACATTATTATCATCATTATCATTATTATCATTATTATCATTATTATAATTATTATTATCATTATTATCATTATTATCATTGTTATTATCATTATTATCATTATTATCATTATTATTATTATTACAATAATTATTATAAATATTCTCATTATTATAATTATTTTCATCACAATCATTATTATCATTATTGCTATCATTATTATCATTATTATCATTAATACTATCATTATTATCATTATTATCATTATTATCATTATTATCTATATTATTATTATTATTCTAATTATTATTATTATAATTATTGCTATTATTATTACCTTTATTATCATTACTATTATTGTCATTATTATTATCATTATTACTATCATTATTATCATTATTATCATTATTATCATTATTAATATTATTAACATTATTATCATTATTATCATTATTATCATTACTATCAGTATTACTATCATTATTAGCATTATTATCATTATTATCATTATTACTATCATTTTTATCAAAATTATCATTATTATCGTAATTATCATTATTACGATCATTATTATCAGTTTTATCATTGTTATCATTATTGTCATTATTACTATCAATAGTTTCATTATTTTCATTATTATCATTATTACTTTCATTATTATCATTATTATCATTATTACTATCATTGTTATCATTATTATCATTATTACCATTATTACCATTATTATCATAATTATCATTATTACTATCATTATTATCATAATTGACAGTACTATCATTATTATCATTATTATCATAATAGTATTATTTTTATTATTACCATTATTATCACTAATATTATCATTATTATCATTATTAACATAAATATTATCATTATTATTATTATTATCATTATTACTATCATTATTATCATTATTATCATCAATACCATTATTACTAGCATTATTATCATTATTATCATTATTATCAATATTATCATTATTATCAGTATAACTGTCATTATTATCTTTATTATCATTATATCATTATTATCATTATTATTATCATTATTATCATTATTATCATTATTATCATTATTACTATCATTATTATCATTATTATCATCATTACCATTATTACTAGCATTATTATCATTATTAACATTATTATCATTATTATCATTTTTATTATTATTACCATTATTATCACTAATATTATCACTATTATCTTTACTATAATTATTAATATCATTATTACCATTATTATTATTAATGTTATAATTATTATAATTATTATTATTATTATTTTTATTATCATTATTATTATCATTATTATTATTATTCTTTTTATTATTCTTATTATTAATATCAATATTATTAATATTATCATTGTTATCATTATTATCATTATTACCGTTATTATCACTATTATTATTATTACCATTATTATCATTATTATCATTATTATCATTATTAGCATTATTATCATTATTACCATTATTATTATCATTATTATCATTACTATCATTATTATCATTATTATTATTGTTATTATTGTTAATATTATTATAGTTTATATTATTATCATTATTATTATTATTATTATTATTATTATTATTATTATTATTATTATTATTATTATCATTACCATTGTTATAATTATTATTATTATCAATATTACCATTATCATCATTATTACCATTATTACTATCATGATTATCATTATTATCACTATTCTCATTATTATCATTATTATTATCATTATTATCATTATTACCATTATTATCAATATTATCATTATTATCATTTTTATCATTATTATCATTATTTTCATTATTATCATTTTTATCATTATTACTATTATTATCATTATTATCATTATTATCATTATTATCATTATTATCATTATTATCATTATTACCATTACTATCATTATTATCATTATTACTATCATTATTATCATCATTATAATTATTATAATTATATCTATGACTATTGTCACTCTTATCCTATTTATCATTATTGTCATTATCATACTTATTACTATCATTATTATCATTATTATAATTATTATTATTGTTATTATTGTTATTATTATTATAGTTTATATTATTATCATTATTATTATTATTATTATTATTATTATTATTATTATTATTATTATCAATATCATTATCATTGTTATTATTATTATTATTATCATTATTATCATTATTATCATTATTCTCATTATCATCATTATCATCATTATCATTATTATTATTATTATCATCATTATTACCACTATTACTATCATTATTATCAATATTATCATTATTATCTTTATTATCATTATTTTCATTATTATCATTATTACCATTATTATCATTATTATCATTATTACTATCATTATTATCATTATTATAATTATTATAATTATATTTATCACTATTGTCACTATTATCTTTATTACCATTATTGTCATTATCATATTTATTACTATCATTATTATCATTATTATCATTATTATCACTATTACTAACATTATTATCATTACTATCATTATTATCATTATTATCATTATGAACATTATTATCATTATTATCATTATTATAATTATTATCATTGATATCAATATTATTATCATTATTACCATTATTCTCATTATTATTATTCTTATTATAATTATTATTATTATTATTATTATTACTATTATTATAATCTTTATTAACATTATTATTATTATCATTATTATTATGATTATTATTATTATTCTTATTATTATTATTATTATTATTATTATTATTATTATCATAATTATTATTATTCTTTTTTTTATTATTATTATTATCATTATTATTATCATTATTATCATTACAATCATTATTATTATTACTATTATCATTATTATAATTATTATTATTGTTATTATTGTTATTATTGTTATTATTGTTATTATTATTGTTTATATTATTATCATTATTATTATTATTATTATTGCTATTACCATTTTCATTGTTATTATTATTATTATTATCATTATTATCATTATTATTATTATTATTATTATTATTATTATTATTATTATTATTATTATTATTATTATTATTATTATTATTATTATTATTATTATTATCATAATTTTCATTATTATCATTATTATTTTTATTATCATAATTATCATTATTATCATTATTACTATCATTATTATCATTTTTATCATTATTATCATTATAATTATTGTTATTATTGTTATTATTATTATAGTTTATATTTATCTTTATTATTATTATTGTTATTATTATTATTATTTGTATTAATATCATTATCCTTGTTATTATTATTATTATTATCATTATTATCATTATAAACGTTATTATCATTATTATCATTATTATCATTATTAACGTAATTATCAATATTATTATCATTATTATCATTATTCTCATTATTATTTTTATTACTAGAATTATTGTTATTATTATTATTATTATTATTACTATTATTATAATCTTTATTAACATTATTATTATTATCATTATTATTATTATTACTATTTTTATCATTATTATTATTATTCTTTTTATTACTATCATTATTATTATTATTATTTTTATCATTATTATAATTATTATTATTGCTATTATTGTTATTATTATTATTGTATTTATTATTATCATTATTTTTATTATTATTATTATTAACATTATCATTGTTATCATTATTATCATTATAATCAGTATTACTAACATTATTATCATTACTATAATTATTATCATTATTATCATTATTATCATTATTACTAACATAATTATCATTATTATCATTATAATAATTATTATCTTTATTATCATTGTTACTAACATTATTATAATTAATATCATTATTATCAATATTACTATCATTATTATCATTATTATTATTATTACCATTATTATCATTAATATTATCATAATTATCATTATTATCATTATTATTATCATTATTATAATTATTATCATTATTACCATTATGTTCATTATTATCAATATTACTATAATTATTATCATTATTATCATTATTACTATCATTATTATCATTATTATCATTATTATTATTATTATCATTATTATCATTATTAATATCATTATTATCATTGTTATCATTATTATCATTATTATCATTGATACTATCATTATCATCATTATTATCATTATTATCATTATTATCATTATTACTAACATTATTATCATTATTATCATTATAATAATTATTATCACTATTATCATTGTTACTAACATTATAATAATTATTATCATTATTATCAATATTACTATCATTATTATCATTATTATTATTATTACAATTATTATCATTAATATTATCATTATTATCATTATTATCATTATTATTATCATTATTATAATTATTATCATTATTACCATTATGACCATTATTATCAATATTACTATAATTATTATCATTATTATCATTATTAATATCATTATTATCATTATTATCATTATTATTATTATTATCATTATTATCATTATTAATATCATTATTATCATTGTTATCATTATTATCATTATTATCATTATTATCATTATTATCATAAATATCATTATTAACATTATTGTCCTTATTATCATTATTATCATTATTATCATAATTATCATTATTAATATCATTATTCCCATTATTATAATTATTATCATTATTATCGCTATTACTATCATTATTATTATTATTATCATTATTACTATCATTATTATCATTATTATCATTATGATCATTATCAACATTATTATCATAATCATCATTATTATCATAATTATCATTATTACCATTCTTATCCTTATTATCTTCATTATCATTATTATCATTATTACCATTATTATCAGTATTACTATCATTATTATCATTCTTATGATTATTATCATTATTACTAAGATTATTATCTATATTATGATTATTATCATTATTATCATTATTATCATTATTACTATCATTATTATCATTATTATCATTATTATCATTATTACTATTATTATTATCATTATTATCATTATTATCCTTATTATCATTAATATCATTATTATCATTATTATCATTATTATCATTATTACTATCATTATTATCATTATTATCATTATTATCATTATTATCATAAATATCATTATTAACATTATTGTCCTTATTTTCATTATTATCATTATTATCATTATTATTATTATTACTACCATTATTATCATTATTATCATTATTATCATTATTAGCATTATTTTCATTATTACTTTCATTATTATCATTATTATCATCATCATTATTATTACTACCATTATTATCATTATTATCATTATTATCATTATCATTGTTATTATTATTATAATTATTATTATTATTATCATTATTATTATTATTATATTTATTTTTATTATTTTTATTATTATTATCATTATTATCATTATTACTATTATTATCATTATTATCTTTGTTATCATTATTATCATAATTATCATTATTAATATCATTATTCTCATTATTATAATTATTATCATTATTATCGCTATTACTATCATTATTATTATTATTATCATTATTACTATCATTATTATCATTATTATCATTATGATCATTATCAACATTATTATCATAATCATCATTATTATCATTATTATCATTATTATCTTTATTATCATTATTATCATTATTATCATTATTATTATCATTAATATCATTATTATCATTACTACTATCATTATTTTCATTATTATCATTATTATCATTTTTATCATTATTATCATTATTATCATTATTGTCATTATTACTATCATTATTATCATTATTATCATTGTTATCATTATTATCATTATTATCATTGTTATCATTATTATCAATATTATCATAATTATTATCATTATTATCATTATTGCCATTATTACCATTATTATCATTATTATTGTTATTATTATTATTATAATTATTATTATTATTATTGTTATTATAATTATGATTATTATTATTATTATTATTATCATTATTATCATTATAAACATTATTATCATAATTATCATTATTATCTTTAGTATCATTTTTATCATTATTATCATTATTATCATTATTATCAGTATATATATCATTCTTATCATTATCACCATTATTATCATTACTACTATCATTATTATTATTATTATCATTATTATCATTATTATTATCATTATTATCATTATTATCATTTTTACTATAATTATTATCATTATTATCATTATTATCATTATAATCATTATTACTATCATTATTATCAATATTGTCATCGTTAGCATTATTTTCATTAATACTATCATTATTATCAATATTATCATTATTATCATTATTATCATTATTATCATAATTATCATTATTACCATTCTTATCCTTATTATCTTCATTATCATTATTATCATTATTATCATTATTATCATTATTACTACCATTACTATCATTATTATCATTATTATCATTATTATCATTATTATCATTATTATCATTTTTATTATTATTACTATAATTATTATAATTTTTATCATTATTTTCAGTATTACTGTCATTATTATTATTATTTTCAATATTATCATTATTATCATTATTATCAATATTACTATCATTATTATCATTATTTTTATTATTACCATTATTATCATTAATATTATCATCATTATAAATATTATCATTATTATTATCATTATTATCATTATTATTATTACTGTTATAAATATTATAATTATTGTTATTATTATATTTTCTATTATTATTATCTTTATTATCAATATTACTTTTTTCATTATTATTATTATTAATATTATTATTCTTCTTCTTCTTATTATTATTATTATTACTATTATTATCATTATTATTTTTATTCTTTTTATTACTATCATTATTATTATTATTATTTTAATCATTATTATAATTATTATTATTGCTATTAGTGTTATTATTATTATTGTATTTATTATTATCATTATTTTTATTATTATTAATATTAACATTATCATTGCTTTCATTATTATCATTATTACTACCATTATTATCATTATTATCATTATTATCATTATTATCAGTATTACTATCATTATTATCATTCTTATGATTATTATCATTATTACTAAGATTATTATCTATATTATGATTTTTATCATTATTATCATTATTATCATTATTACTATCATTATTATCATTATTATCATTATTATCATTATTACTATCATTATTATCATTATTATCATTATTATCCTTATTATCATTAATATCATTATTATCATTATTATCATTATTATCATTATTACTATCATTATTATCATTATTATCATTATTATCATTATTATCATAAATATCATTATTAACATTATTGTCCTTATTATCATTATTATCATTATTATCATAATTATCATTATTAATATCATTATTCCCATTATTATAATTATTATCATTATTATCGCTATTACTATCATTATTATTATTATTATCATTATTACTATCATTATTATCACTATTATCATTATGATCATTATCAACATTATTATCATAATCATCATTATTATCATAATTATCATTATTACCATTCTTATCCTTATTATCTTCATTATCATTATTATCATTATTACCTTTATTGTCAGTATTACTATCATTATTATCATTCTTATGATTATTATCATTATTACTAAGATTATTATCTATATTATGATTATAATCATTATTATCATTATTATCATTATTACTATCATTATTATCATTATTATCATTATTATCATTATTACTATTATTATTATCATTATTATCATTATTATCCTTATTATCATTAATATCATTATTATCATTATTATCATTATCATCTTTATTACTATCATTATTATCATTATTATCATTATTATCATTATTATCATAAATATCATTATTAACATTATTGTCCTTATTTTCATTATTATCATTATTATCATTATTATTATTATTACTACCATTACTATCATTATTATCATTATTATCATTATTAGCATTATTTTCATTATTACTTTCATTATTATCATTATTATCATCATCATTATTATTACTACCATTATTATCATTATTATCATTATTATCATTATCACTGTTATTATTATTATAATTATTATTATTATTATCATTATTATTATTATTATTTTTATTTTTATTATTTTTATTATTATTATCATTATTATCATTATTACTATTATTATCATTATTATCTTTGTTATCATTATTATCATAATTATCATTATTAATATCATTATTCTCATTATTGTAATTATTATCATTATTATCGCTATTACTATCATTATTATTATTATTATCATTATTACTATCATTATTATCATTATTATCATTATGATCATTATCAACATTATTATCATAATCATCATTATTATCATTATTATCATTATTATCTTTATTATCATTATTATCATAATTATAATTATTATCATTATTATCATTATTTTCATCAATATCATTATTATCATTATTACTCTTATTATCATTTTTATCCTTACTATAATTATTGTCATTATAATCAGTGTTACTATCATTATTATCATTACTATCATTATTATCATTATTATCATTATTATTAATATTATTATTATTATTATTATTATTATTATTATTATTATTTTTACTGTTATTATAATTATTGTCTTTATTACTATTATTATCATTATTATGTTTATAATCATTATTACAATTATAATCATTATTACAATCATTATAATCATTATTATCATTATTATCATTATTACCATTAATATCATTATTACTATCTTTATTATTATTATTATCATTATTATCATTATTATCGTTTTATCATAATTATCATTATTATCATTATTATCATTTTTATCATTATTATCATTATTACCATTATTGTCATTATTACTATCATTATTATCATTATTATCATTGTTATCATTATTATCATTAATATCATTATTATCATTATTATCATTATTATCATTATTACTATCATTATTATCATTATTATCATTATTATCATTATTATCATAAATATCGTTATTTACATTATTTTCCTTAATATGATTATTATCATTATTATCATAATTATCATTATTAATATCATTATTCCCATTATTATAATTATTATCATTATTATCGCTATTAATATCATTATTATTATTATTATCATTATTACTATCATTATTATCATTATTATCATTATGATCATTATCAACATTATTATCATAATCATCATTATTATCATAATTATCATTATTACCATTCTTATCCTTATTATCTTCATTATCATTATTGTCATTATTACCATTATTATCAGTATTACTATGATTATTATCATTCTTATGATTATTATCATTATTACTAAGATTATTATCTATATTATGATTATTATCATTATTATCATTATTATCATTATTACTATCATTATTATCATTATTATCATTATTACCATTATTACTATTATTATTATCATTATTATCATTATTATCCTTATTATCATTAATATCATTATTATCATTATTATCATTATTATCATTATTACTATCATTATTATCATTATTATCATTATTATCATTATTATCATAAATATCATTATTAACATTATTATCATTATTATCATTTTTATCATTATTATCATTATTATCATTATTGTCATTATTACTATCATTATTATCATTATTATCATTGTTATCATTATTATCATTATTATCATTGTTATCATTATTATCAATATTATCATAATTATTATCATTATTATCATTATTGCCATTATTACCATTATTATCATTATTATTGTTATTATTATTATTATAATTATTATTATTATTATTGTTATTATAATTATGATTATTATTATTATTATTATTATCATTATTATCATTATAAACATTATTATCATAATTATCATTATTATCTTTAGTAACATTTTTATCATTATTATCATTATTATCATTATTATCAGTATATATATCATTCTTATCATTATCACCATTATTATCATTACTACTATCATTATTATTATTATTATCATTATTATCATTATTATTATCATTATTATCTTTATTATCATTTTTACTATAATTATTATCATTATTATCATTATTATCATTATAATCATTATTACTATCATTATTATCAATATTGTCATTGTTAGCATTATTTTCATTAATACTATCATTATTATCAATATTATCATTATTATCATTATTATCATTATTATCATAATTATCATTATTACCATTCTTATCCTTATTATCTTCATTATCATTATTATCATTATTATCATTATTATCAGTATTACTATCATTATTATCATTATTGTCATTATTAGCATTATTTTCATTATTACTATCATTATTATTAATATTATTATTATTATCATTATTATTATTAATACTATCATTATTAACATTACTACCATTATTATCTTTATTATCACTATTACTATCATTAATATCATTATTACTATCAATTTACAAATATTATCATTATTATCATTACTATCATTATTCCTATCATTATTATCATTATTACTATCATCATTATCATAATTATCATTATTATCATTTATATCAGTATTACCATTATTATCATTATAACTATAATTATTATCATTAATATCATTATTATCATTATTATCATTATTACTATCATTATTATTTTTATTATCATTATTATCATTATTATCATTATTATCATAATTATCATTATTATCATTATTATCATTATTATCATTATTAACATTATTACTATCATTATTATAATTATTATCATTGTTAGCATTATTTTCATTATTACTATCATTATTATCATTATTATCATTATTATTATTACTACTATCATTATTATAATTATTATCATTATTATCATTATTACTATCATTATTTTCAATATTATCATTATTATCATTATTATCATTATTACTATCATTATTATCATTATAATCCTAATCACTATCATTATTATCATTATTATGATTATTATCATTATTATCATTCTTATGATTAATATCATTATTACTAAGATTATTATCTATATTATGATTATTATCATTATTATCATTATTATCATTAATACTATAATTATTATCATTATTATCACTCTTATCATTATTACTATTATTATTATCATTATTATCATTATTATCCTTATTATCATTAATATCATTATTATCATTATTATCATTATTATCATTATTACTATCATTATTATCATTATTATCATTATTATCATTATTATCACAAATATCATTATTATCATTATTGTCCTTATTATCACTATTATCCTTATTATCATTATTAGCATTATTTTCATTATTACTTTCATTATTATCATTATTATCATCATCATTATTATTACTACCATTATTATCATTATTATCATTATTATTATTATCATTGTTATTATTATTATAATTATTATTATTATTATCAATATTATTATTATTATTTTTATATTTATTATTTTTATTATTATTATCATTATTATCATAATTACTATTATTATCATTATTATCTTTGTTATCATTATTATCATAATTATCATTATTAATATCATTATTCTCATTATTATAATTATTATCATTATTATCGCTATTACTATCATTATTATTATTATTATCATTATTACTATCATTATTATCATTATTATCATTATGATCATTATCAACATTATTATCATAATCATCATTATTATCATTATTATCATTATTATCTTTATTATCATTATTATCATAATTATAATTATTATCATTATTATCATTATTATCAGTATTACTATCATTATTATCATTATTATAATTATTATCATTATTTTCATTATTATCATTATTATCATTATTATCATTATTATCTTTATTTCTACCATTATTATCATTATTATCATTGTTACTTTCATTATTATCATTATAATCATTAATATAATTATTATCATTATTTTCATAATTTTCATTATTATCATTATTATCCTTTTTATCATTATTATATTTATTATCATTATTATCATTATTATCAGTATTACTACCATTATTAGCATTATTATCATTATTATCATTATTAACATTATTATCATTATTATCATTACTATCATTATTATTATTATTATCATTATTACTATCATTACTATTATCTTTATCATTATTATCATTATTATCATTATTATCATAATTACCATTATTATCACTATTAACATTTTTATCATTATTATCATTATTATCATTATTATCATTATTACTATCATTATTAACATTATTATCATTGTAATCATTATTGTCATTATTATCATTATTACTTTAATTATTATCATTATTATCATTATGATCATTATTAACATTATTATAATAATCATCATTATTATCATTATTATCCTTATTATCTTTATTATCATTATTATTACTATTACTATCGTTATAATATTAAGAACTATCATTATTATCACTATTACCATTATTATCATTATTACCATTAGTATCATTATTACCACTATTATAATTATTATCATTATTATCATAATCATCATTATTATCATTATTATCCTTATTATCTTTTTTATCATCATTATCACTATTACTATCATTGAAATCATAATAACTATCACTATTATCAATATTATTATTATTATCATTAATATCAATATTATTATCATTATTAACATTATTATCATTATTATTACTATTACCATTATTATCATTATTATTGTTATTATTATAATTATAATAATTATTATTATCATTATTATTATTATTATTATTATTATTATCATTAATTTCATTATTATAATTATTATCATTATTACCATCATTACTATCATTACTATCATTATTACTATCATTATTATCATTATTATCATTATTATCATTATTATAACTAGTACTGACATTATTATCATTATTACTATCATTATTATCAATATTATCATTATTATCATTATTATCATTATTACTATCATTATTATTATTATTATCACTATTGTCCTTATTATTATCATTATCATCATTATTATCATTATTATCATTATTACTATCATTATTATCATTATTATCATTATTATCTTTATTATTATTATTATCATTATTATCAACCTTATTACTATTATTATTTTCATTATTATCATTATTATAATTATTATCATTATTATCATTATTATCATTATTATTATCATTATTATCATTATTATCATTATTATCATTATTAAAACTATTACCGTTATTATCATTATTACCTTTAGTATCATTATTATCACTATTATAGTTAATATCATTATTATCATTAATATCATTATAATCATTATTATTATTATTACCATTATAATCATTAATATTATGATTATTACCATTAATATCATTATTATTATGATTATTATCATCATTATTATTATTACTACCATTATTATCAATATTATCATTATCATTGTAATTATTATTGTTATTATTATTAATATCATTGTTATTATTATTATTATTATTATTTTTATTATTATTATCACTATTATCATTATTACTATTATTATCATTATAACCTTTATTATCATTATCATCATAATTATCATTATTATCATTATTATCATTATATTCATAAATAACATTATTATCCGAATTATCATTATTATCAGTATTACTACCATTATTATCAATATTATCATTATTATCATTATTATCAATATTATTATCATTATTAGCATTATTATCTTTATTATCACTATTACCATTATTATCATTATTATTGTTATTATTATAATTATAATTATTATTATTATCATTATTATTATTATTATTATTATTATTATTATTATTATTATTATTATTATCATTCTTATCATTATTGCTATTATTATCATAATTATATTTATTATCATTATTTTCATTATTACCATTATAATCATTATTACTATCATTATTATCATTATTGTCATTATTATCATTATTATCATCATTATCATTATTTCTATCATTATTATCATTATAATCATTATGATCATTATTACCATTATTATCATAATCATCATTATTATCAATTTCATCCATATTATCTTTGCTATCATTGTTATCACTATTACTATCATTATTATATTTATTACTATCATTATTATCATTATATCATTATTCACAATATTATCATTATTAGTATCATTATTATCTTTATTTTCATTTTTATAATTATTATCATTATTATTATCATTATTGTCATTATTATCATTACTATCATTACTACTAACATTACTGTCATTATTATCATTATTACTAAGATTATTATCACTATTATCATTATTATCATTATTATCATTATTATCATTATTATCATTATCATCATTATTACTATCATTATTATCATTATTATCATTATTATCATTAATACTATCAATATTATCATTATTATCAGTATTATCAATATTATCATTGTTATCATTATTATCATTATTACTATCATTATTTTCAATATTATCATTATTATCATTATTATCATTATTATCATTATTATCATAATTATCATCATTATCATTATTATCATTATTATCATTATTATCGTTATTACTATCATTATTATCATTATTATCATTATTATCATTATTATCATTATTATCACTATTAATATCATTATTATCATTATTACTATCATTATTTTCAATATTATCATTATTATCATTATTATCATTATGACTACAATTATTATCATCATTACCATTATTATCATTATTACCACTATTACAATCATAATTATCATTATTACTATTATCATTATCACTATTATCATTATTATCATTATTACCATTTTTACTATCATTATTATCATTATTATCATTATTATCAGTATTACTACCATTATTATCATTATTAACATTATCATCATAATTATAATTATTACTGTCATTATTATTATTATTATCATTATTAACATTATTATTACTATTACTATCATTATTATCATTATTACTATCATTATTATCAATATTATCATTATTATCATTATTATCATTATTACTATTATTATTATTATTATCACTATTGTCATTATTAATATCATTATTATCATTATTATCATTATTATCATTATTACTATCATTAATATCATTATTATCATTATTATTATTTTATCACTATTACTATAATTATTATCATTATTACTATCATTAATTTCTATATTATCATTATTATCATGATTATCATTATTACTATCATTATTATCATTATCCTTATTATCATTATTATCATTATTATCATTATTATCATTATTTTCAGTATTACTATCATTATTATCATTTTTATAATTATTATCATTATTATCATTATTATCATTATTATCATTATTACTATCATTATTATCATTATTATCATTATAATAATTATTATCATTATTATCATTATTATCATTATTATCATTATTATCATTATTACTAGCATTATTATCATTATTATCATTATTATCATTATTAATATCATTATTATCATTATTACCATTACTATCATTATTTTCATAATTATCATTATTATCACTATTATCATTATTACTATCATTATTATCATTCTTATCATTATTATCATTATTATCATTAATATCATTATTATCATTATTATCATTATTATCATTATTATCATTATTATTATTATTACCATTATTATCATTAATATTATCATTATTAACATTACTATCATAATTATCGTTGTTATCATTATTATCATTGTTATCATTATTATCATTATTATTATTATTACTTACATTATTATCATTATTATCATTATGATCATTATTAACATTATTATC
This sequence comes from Vespa mandarinia, assembly GCF_014083535.2. Lineage (NCBI taxonomy): Eukaryota > Metazoa > Arthropoda > Insecta > Hymenoptera > Vespidae > Vespa > Vespa mandarinia. The sequence continues at coordinate 611,767 of NW_023395879.1, forward strand.
ATAATCATCAATATTATCATTATTATCCTTAATATTTTTAATATCATTGTTATCACTATTACTATCATTATTATCATAATTACTAACATTATTATCAATATTATCATTATTATCATTATTATCATTATTATCATTATTACCATTACTATCATTATTATCATTATTACTATCATTATTATCATCATTATAATTATTATAATTATATCTATGACTATTGTCACTATTATCCTATTTATCATTATTGTCATTATCATACCTATTACTATCATTATTATCATTATTATAATTATTATTATTGTTATTATTGTTATTATTATTATAGTTTATATTATTATCATTATTATTATTATTATTATTATTATTATTATTATTATTATTATTAATATCATTATCATTGTTATTAATATTATTATTATCATTATTATCATTATTATCTCTATTCTCATTATCATCATTATCATCATTATCATTATTATTATTATTATCATCATTATTACCACTATTACTATCATTATTATCAATATTATCATTATTATCTTTATTATCATTATTTTCATTATTATCATTATTACCATTATTATCATTATTATCATTATTACTATCATTATTATCATTATTATAATTATTATAATTATATTTATCACTATTGTCACTATTATCTTTATTACCATTATTGTCATTATCATATTTATTACTATCATTATTATCATTATTATCATTATTATCACTATTACTAACATTATTATCATTACTATCATTATTATCATTATTATCATTATGAACATTATTATCATTATTATCATTATTATCATTGTTATTATCATTATTATCATTATTATCATTATTATTATTATTACAATAATTATTATAAATATTCTCATTATTATAATTATTTTCATCACAATCATTATTATCATTATTGCTATCATTATTATCATTATTATCATTAATACTATCATTATTATCATTATTATCATTATTATCATTATTATCTATATTATTATTATTATTCTAATTATTATTATTATAATTATTGCTATTATTATTACCTTTATTATCATTACTATTATTGTCATTATTATTATCATTATTACTATCATTATTATCATTATTATCATTATTATCATTATTAATATTATTAACATTATTATCATTATTATCATTATTATCATTACTATCAGTATTACTATCATTATTAGCATTATTATCATTATTATCATTATTACTATCATTTTTATCAAAATTATCATTATTATCGTAATTATCATTATTACGATCATTATTATCAGTTTTATCATTGTTATCATTATTGTCATTATTACTATCAATAGTTTCATTATTTTCATTATTATCATTATTACTTTCATTATTATCATTATTATCATTATTACTATCATTGTTATCATTATTATCATTATTACCATTATTACCATTATTATCATAATTATCATTATTACTATCATTATTATCATAATTGACAGTACTATCATTATTATCATTATTATCATTATAGTATTATTTTTATTATTACCATTATTATCACTAATATTATCATTATTATCATTATTAACATAAATATTATCATTATTATTATTATTATCATTATTACTATCATTATTATCATTATTATCATCAATACCATTATTACTAGCATTATTATCATTATTATCATTATTATCAATATTATCATTATTATCAGTATAACTGTCATTATTATCTTTATTATCATTATATCATTATTATCATTATTATTATCATTATTATCATTATTATCATTATTATCATTATTACTATCATTATTATCATTATTATCATCATTACCATTATTACTAGCATTATTATCATTATTAACATTATTATCATTATTATCATTTTTATTATTATTACCATTATTATCACTAATATTATCACTATTATCTTTACTATAATTATTAATATCATTATTACCATTATTATTATTAATGTTATAATTATTATAATTATTATTATTATTATTTTTATTATCATTATTATTATCATTATTATTATTATTCTTTTTATTATTCTTATTATTAATATCAATATTATTAATATTATCATTGTTATCATTATTATCATTATTACCGTTATTATCACTATTATTATTATTACCATTATTATCATTATTATCATTATTATCATTATTAGCATTATTATCATTATTACCATTATTATTATCATTATTATCATTACTATCATTATTATCATTATTATTATTGTTATTATTGTTAATATTATTATAGTTTATATTATTATCATTATTATTATTATTATTATTATTATTATTATTATTATTATTATTATTATTATTATCATTACCATTGTTATAATTATTATTATTATCAATATTACCATTATCATCATTATTACCATTATTACTATCATGATTATCATTATTATCACTATTCTCATTATTATCATTATTATCATCATTATTATCATTATTACCATTATTATCAATATTATCATTATTATCATTTTTATCATTATTATCATTATTTTCATTATTATCATTTTTATCATTATTACTATTATTATCATTATTATCATTATTATCATTATTATCATTATTATCATTATTATCATTATTACCATTACTATCATTATTATCATTATTACTATCATTATTATCATCATTATAATTATTATAATTATATCTATGACTATTGTCACTCTTATCCTATTTATCATTATTGTCATTATCATACTTATTACTATCATTATTATCATTATTATAATTATTATTATTGTTATTATTGTTATTATTATTATAGTTTATATTATTATCATTATTATTATTATTATTATTATTATTATTATTATTATTATTATTATCAATATCATTATCATTGTTATTATTATTATTATTATCATTATTATCATTATTATCATTATTCTCATTATCATCATTATCATCATTATCATTATTATTATTATTATCATCATTATTACCACTATTACTATCATTATTATCAATATTATCATTATTATCTTTATTATCATTATTTTCATTATTATCATTATTACCATTATTATCATTATTATCATTATTACTATCATTATTATCATTATTATAATTATTATAATTATATTTATCACTATTGTCACTATTATCTTTATTACCATTATTGTCATTATCATATTTATTACTATCATTATTATCATTATTATCATTATTATCACAATTACTAACATTATTATCATTACTATCATTATTATCATTATTATCATTATGAACATTATTATCATTATTATCATTATTATAATTATTATCATTGATATCAATATTATTATCATTATTACCATTATTCTCATTATTATTATTCTTATTATAATTATTATTATTATTATTATTATTACTATTATTATAATCTTTATTAACATTATTATTATTATCATTATTATTATTATTATTATTATTATTCTTATTATTATTATTATTATTATTATTATTATTATTATTATTATCATAATTATTATTATTCTTTTTTTTATTATTATTATTATCATTATTATTATCATTATTATCATTACAATCATTATTATTATTACTATTATCATTATTATAATTATTATTATTGTTATTATTGTTATTATTGTTATTATTGTTATTATTATTGTTTATATTATTATCATTATTATTATTATTATTATTGCTATTACCATTTTCATTGTTATTATTATTATTATTATCATTATTATCATTATTATTATTATTATTATTATTATTATTATTATTATTATTATTATTATTATTATTATTATTATTATTATTATTATTATTATTATTATCATAATTTTCATTATTATCATTATTATTTTTATTATCATAATTATCATTATTATCATTATTACTATCATTATTATCATTATTATCATTATTATCATTATAAACGTTATTATCATTATTATCATTATTATCATTATTAACGTTATTATCAATGTTATTATCATTATTATCATTATTCTCATTATTATTATTATTACTAGAATTATTGTTATTATTATTATTATTATTATTACTATTATTATAATCTTTATTAACATTATTATTATTATCATTATTATTATTATTACTATTTTTATCATTATTATTATTATTCTTTTTATTACTATCATTATTATTATTATTATTTTTATCATTATTATAATTATTATTATTGCTATTATTGTTATTATTATTATTGTATTTATTATTATCATTATTTTTATTATTATTATTATTAACATTATCATTGTTATCATTATTATCATTATAATCAGTATTACTAACATTATTATCATTATTATAATTATTATCATTATTATCATTATTATCATTATTACTAACATTATTATCATTATTATCATTATAATAATTATTATGTTTATTATCATTGTTACTAACATTATTATAATTATTATCATTATTATCAATATTACTATCATTATTATCATTATTATTATTATTACCATTATTATCATTAATATTATCATAATTATCATTATTATCATTATTATTATCATTATTATAATTATTATCATTATTACCATTATGTTCATTATTATCAATATTACTATAATTATTATCATTATTATCATTATTACTATCATTATTATCATTATTATCATTATTATTATTATTATCATTATTATCATAAATATCATTATTAACATTATTGTCCTTATTATCATTATTATCATTATTATCATTATTATTATTATTACTACCATTATTATCATTATTATCATTATTATCATTATTAGCATTATTTTCATTATTACTTTCATTATTATCATTATTATCATCATCATTATTATTACAACCATTATTATCATTATTATCATTATTATCATTATCATTGTTATTATTATTATAATTATTATTATTATTATCATTATTATTATTATTATTTTTATTTTTATTATTTTTATTATTATTATCATTATTATCATTATTACTATTATTATCATTATTATCTTTGTTATCATTATTATCATAATTATCATTATTAATATCATTATTCTCATTATTATAATTATTATCATTATTATCGCTATTACTATCATTATTATTATTATTATCATTATTACTATCATTATTATCATTATTATCATTATGATCATTATCAACATTATTATCATAATCATCATTATTATCATTATTATCATTATTATCTTTATTATCATAATTATCATAATTATAATTATTATCATTATTATCATTATTTTCATCAATATCATTATTATCATTATTACTCTTATTATCATTTTTATCCTTACTATAATTATTGTCATTATTATCAGTGTTACTATCATTATTATCATTACTATCATTATTATCATTATTATCATTATTATTAATATTATTATTATTATTATTATTATTATTATTATTATTTTTACTGTTATTATAATTATTATCTTTATTACTATTATTATCATTATTATGTTTGTAATCATTATTACAATTATAAGCATTATTACAATCATTATTATCATTATTATCATTATTATCATTATTATCACTATTGTCATTATTACTATCATTATTATCATTATTATCACTGTTATCATTATTATCATTATTATCATTGTTATCATTATTATCATTATTATCATAATTATTATCATTATTATCATTATTGCCATTATTACCATTATTATCATTATTATTGTTATTATTATTATTATAATTATTATTATTATTATTGTTATTATAATTATCATTATTATTATTATTATTATTATCATTATTATCATTATAATCATTATTATTATAATTATCATTATTATCTTTATTATCGTTTTTATCATTATTATCATTATTATCATTATTATCAGTATATATACCATTCTTATCATTATCACCATTATTATCATTACTACTATCATTATTATTATTATTATCATTATTATCATTATTATTATCATTATTATCATTATTATCATTTTTACTATAATTATTATCATTATTATCATTATTATCATTATAATCATTATTACTATCATTATTATCAATATTGTCATTGTTAGCATTATTTTCATTAATACTATCATTATTATCAATATTAACATTATTATCATTATTATCATTATTATCATTATTATCAGTATTACTATCATTATTATCATTATTTTTGTTATTATCATTATTTTCATTACTATCATTATTATCATTATTATCATTATTATCTTTATTTCTACCATTATTATCATTATTATCATTGTTACTTTCATTATTATCATTATAATCATTAATATAATTTTTATCATTATTTTCATAATTTTCATTATTATCATTATTATCCTTATTATCATTATTATATTTATTATCATTATTATCATTATTATCAGTATTACTACCGTTATTAGCATTATTATCATAATTATCATTATTAACATTATTATCATTATTATCATTACTATCATTATTATTATTATTATCATTATTACTATCATTACAAATATTTTTATCATTATTATCATTATTATCATTATTATCATAATTACCATTATTATCACTATTAACATTTTTATCATTATTACCATTATTATCATTATTATCATTATTACTATCATTATTAATATTATTATCATTGTAATCATTATTGTCATTATTATCATTATTACTTTAATTATTATAATTATTATCATTATGATCATTATTAACATTATTATAATAATCATCATTATTATCATTATTATCCTTATTATCTTTATTATCATTATTATTACTATTACTATCGTCATAATATTAAGAACTATCATTATTATCAATATTATCATTACTATCATTATTATCATTATTATTATAATTATTAACATTAAAATCATTATTAACACTATTACCATTATTATCATTATTACCATTAGTATCATTATTACCACTATTATAATTATTATCATTATTATCATTATAATCATTATTATCATTATTATCATTATTATCATTATTATTATTATTACCATTATTATCATTAATATTATCATTATTAACATTACTATCATTATTAAACTGATTATTACCATTATTATTATTATTATTATTATCATTATTGTCTTTTTTATCATTATTATCAATATTATTGTTATTATTATAATTATAATTATCATTATAATTATTATTATTATTATTATCATCATTATTATTTTTATTATTATTATTATTATCATTATTACTATTATTATCATAATTATATTTATTATCATTATTACTATCATTATTATCATTATTATCATTATTATCATTATTATCATTATTATCATTATTATCATTACTATCATTATTACCATTATTACTATCATTCTTATCATTATTACCTTTATTATCATTATTATCAATATTACTATCATTATTATCATTATTGTCATTATTATCATTATTATCATTATTATCATTATTATCATTATTATTATCATTAATATCATTATTATCATTTCTACTATCTTTATTTTCATTATTATCATTATTATCATTACTACTATCATGATCATTTTTATCATTATAATCATCATTATCATTATTATCATTATTATCACTATTACTATCATTACTATCATTATTTCCGTTATTATCATTATTATTATTGTTATTATTATTATCATTATTATAACTATTTTTATTATTATTATCATTATTATCATTATTACTATTATTATCTTTATTATGCTTGTTATCATTATTACCATTATAATCATTATTATTATTATTATTATTATTATTATTATTATTTTTATTATTATTATCATTATTATCATTATTACTATTATTATCTTTATTATGCTTGTTATCATTATTACCATTATAATCATTATTACTAACATTATTATCATTATTATCATTATAATAATTATTATCATTATTATCATTATTACTATCATTATTATCATTATTATCATAATTATCCTTATTATCATTATTATCCTTACTATCATTATTATCATTATTATCAGTATTACTATCATTATTATCATTATTATCATTATTATCATTATTATCATTCTTATCATTATTACTATCATAATTATCATTATTAACATTATTATCATTTTATCAGTATTACTATCATTATTATCATTATTACTATCATTATTTTCAATATTATCATTTTTATCATTATTATCAGTATTACTATCATTATAGTTATTTTTATCATTATTATCATTATTATCATTATTGTCATAATTATCATTATTATCATTATTATCGTTATTATCATTATTACTATCATTATTATCATTATTATCATTGTTATCATTATTGTCATTATTATCATTATTACTAACATTATTATCATTATTATCATTATGATCATTATTAGCATTATTATCATAATCATCATTATTATCATTCACATCCTTATTATCTTTATTATCATTAATAGCACTATTACTCTCATTATAATCATAACAACTATCATTATTATCAATATTATCATTATTATCATTATTATTATCATTATTGACATTATTATCACTATTACCACTATTACCATTATTATCAATATTACTGTTATTATTATTACTATAATTAATATTATTATCATTATTATTATTATTATTATTATTATTATTATCATTCTTATCATTATTACTATTATTATCATAATTATATTTATTATCATTATTTACATTATTACCATTATTACCATTATTATCATTATTACCATTATTATCATTATTATCAATATTATCATTATTATCTTTATTATGATCATTATTTTCATTATTATCATTATTATCATTATTATTATCATTATTACCATTATTACCATTATTATCACTAGTACTATCATAATTATCATTATTACTATCATTATTATCAATATTATCATTATTATCATTTTTACCACTATTACTATCATAATTATCATTATTATCATTATTATCATTATTACTATCATTATTTTCATTATTATCATTATTATCATTATTACTATCATTATTATCATTATTTCCATTATTATCATTATTACTATAATTAACATTTTTATCATTATTACCATTATTATCATTATTATCATTATTACTATTATTATTATTTTTATTATCATTATTATCATTATTATCATTATTATATAATTTTCATTAGTATCATTATTATCCTTATTATCATGATCATCATTATTATCTTTATTATCATTATTAATAGTTTTATCGTTATTACTATCATTATTATCATTATTATTATTATTATTATTATTATCATTATAATCATTATTACAATCATTATTATCATTATAATCATTATTACTATAATTATTATCATTATTTTGATTATTATCATTATTACCATTCTTATGATTATTATCATTATTACTATGATTATTATCTATATTATCATTATTATCATTATTACCATTATTATCATTATTATCATTATTACTATTATTGTTATCATTTTTATCATTATTATCACTATTAATATCATTAATATCGTTATTATCATTATTATCCTTATTATCATTATCATTATTATCATTATTATCATTATTTTCATAATTTTCATTATTATCATTATTATCCTTATTATCATTATTATCATTAACATTAATATCATTAAAATCATTATTATCATTATCATTATTATTATTATTATTATTATTATTATTATTATTATTAATATCATTATTATTATTATTATTATTAATATTAATTTTATTAATATTATCATTATTATCATTATTACAATTATTATCATTATTATGTTTGTTATCATTATTACAATTATAATCATTATCACTAATGATAGTGATGATATTATCATTATTATCGTTGTTATCATTATTATCATTATTACTATCATTATTATTATTATTATCATTATTATCATAATTATCATTATTATCGTAATTATCATTATTACCATTATATCATTTTTATCATAATTATCATTATTATCATTATTTTCATTATTACTATCATTATTATCATTATTAACATTATTATCTTTATTATCACTATTACCATTATTATCATTATTACCATTAGTATCATTATTATCAGTATTATCAGTAATATTATCGTTATTATCATTATTATCAATATATTCATTTTTATCATTATTATTATCATTATTCTCATTATTATCATTATTATCATTTTTAACATTATAATAATTATTATTATTATCATTATTATCATTATAATCATTATTACTATCATTATTATCATTATTATAATTATTATCATCATTATCCTTATCATCATTACTATCATTTTTTTAATTATTAACATTATTATCATTATTACTTCTCATTATTATCATTATTATCATTTTTAATATTATTATTATTATTATTACCATTATTATCATTAATATTATCATTATTATCCTTTTTATCATTATTATCCTTATTATCATTATTATCATTATCATTGTTATTATTAAAATTATTATGAATATTATTACCATTATTATTATTATTATTATTATTACTATTATTATTATTATTATTATTATTATTATTATTATCATTTTTACTATTATTATCATTATTACCTTTATTATCATTATTATCATTATTATGATTAGTATCATTATTATCTTTATTATCAGTATTATGATTAGTATCATTATTATCATTATTATTAGTATTACTATTATTATTATCATTATTATCGATATTATCATTTCTATCATTATTATTCATTATTTTCATTATTATCATTATTATCATTATTACTATCATTATTATCATTATTATCACTATTACTATCATAATCATCATTTTTACTATTATTATAATCAATATTATCATTATTATCATTATTGCCATTATTACTATCATTATTATCATTATTATTATTATTATCATTATTATCATTATTATCATCATTTTCATTATCATTATTATTATTATTATTTTTATTCTTATTATTAATATCATTATTATTATTATTATTATTATTATTATTGTTATTTTTATTATCATTATCATTATTATCATTATTACTATTATTATCATTATTATCTTTGTTATCATTATTATCATTATTATTATTATTACTATCATTATTATCTATATTATCATTGTTATCATTGTTATCAGTATTATCATATTACTATCATTATTATCATTATTATCATTATGATCATTATTAACATTATTATCATAATCATCATTATTATCATTATTATCCTTATTATCTTTATTATCATTAATATCACTATTACTATCATGATTATCATTATTACTATCATTATTATCAATAATATCATTATTATCATTATTATCATTATTATCATTATTATTACTTTTACTAACATTATTATCATTATTACTATCATTATTATCAATTTTATCATTATTATCATTATTATCATTATTACTATCATTATTATCATTATTACTATCATTATTATCATTATTATCATTATTATCTTTATTATTATTATTATCATTATTATCAACCTTATTACCATTATTATTATCATTATTATCATTATTATCATTACTATCATTATTCTCATTATTATCATTATTATTATCATTATTATCGTTATTATCATTATTATCAATATTATAATTCTTAACGTTATTATCATTATTACCATTAGTATCATTATTATCACTATTATATTTAATATCATTATTATCATTAATATCAATATTATCATCATTATTATTATTACCATTATAATCATTAATATTATGATTATTACCATTAATATCATTATTATTATGATTATTATCATCATTGTCATTATTACTACCATTATTATCATTATTATCATTATTATCATAATCATTGTAATTATTATTGTTGTTATTATTAATATCATTGTTATTATTATTATTATTATTATTATTTTTATTATTATTATCATTATTATCATTATTATTATCATTATTATCATTATTATCATTATTACTATCCTTATTATCATTATTATGCTTACTATCATTATTATCATTATTATCAGTATTACAATAATTATTATCATTATTATCATTGTTATCATTATTATCACTATTATCATTATTATCATTATTGCTATCATTATTATCATTATTACCATTATTACCATTATTAATATAATTTTCATTACTATCTTTATCCTTATTATCAATATTATCATTATTATAATTATTATCACTATTACTACCATTATTATCATTATTACTATTTTAATAATTATTATCATTATTATTATCATTACTTTCATTATTATAATTATTATCATTATTACTATTATTATTATCATTACTATCATTATTACTATCATTAATATCATTATTATCATTTTTAACATTATTATTACTAGTACTAACATTATTATCATTATTACTATCATTATTATCAATATTATCATTATTATCATTATTATCATTATTACTATCATTATTATTATTATTATCACTATGTAATTATTATTATCATTATTATCATTATTATCATTATTATCATTATTATCATTATTATTATTATTATCATTATTATCATTATTATCATTATTACTATCATTATTATCATTATTATCATTATTATCATTAATATCATTATTATCATTATTAGTATTATTATTATCATTATTATATTTATTATCATTAATAACAGTATTACTGTCAATATTATCATTATTATCATTATTATCATTATTATAACTATTACCGTTATTATCATTATTACCATTAGTATCATAATTATCACTATTATAATTAATATCATTATTATCATTAATATCATTATAATCATTATTATTATTATTACCATTATAATCATTAATATTATGATTATTACCATTAATATCATTATTATTATGATTATTATCATCATTATTATTATTACTACCATTAATATCATTATTATCATTATTATCATTACCATTGTAATTATTATTGTTTTTATTATTAATATCACTGTTATTATTATTATTATTAATATTTTTATTATTATTATCATTATTATCATTATTACTATTATTATCATTATAATCTTTATTATCATTATCATCATAATTATCATTATTGTCTGTATTATCATTATATTCATAAATACCATTATTATAAGAATTATCATTATTATTAGTATTACTACTATTATTATCAATATTATCATTATTATCATTATTAACATTATTATCATTATTACCATTACTATCATTATTATCATTATTTTCATTATTACTATCATTATTATTAGTTTTATCATTATTATAATTATTATCATTATTTTCATAATTATCATTATAATCATTATTATCATTTTTATCATTATTATATTTATTATCATTATTATCATAATCATCACTATTATCATTATTATCCTTATTATCTTTCTTATCATTATTATAACTATTACTATCATTGAAATCATAACAACTATCACTATTATCAATATTATTATTATTATCATTAATATCAATATTATTATCATTATTAACATTATTATCATTATTATTACTATTACCATTATTATCATTATTATTGTTATTATTATAATTATAATAATTATTATTATCATTATCATTATTACTATCATTATTATTATTATTATCACTATTGTCCTTATTATTATCATTATCATCATTATTATCATTATTATCATTATTACTATCATTATTATCATTATTATCATTATTATCTTTATTATTATTATTATCATTATTATCAACCTTATTACTATTATTATTTTCATTATTATCATTATTATAATTATTATCATTATTATCATTATTATCATTATTATTATCATTATTATCATTATTATCATTATTATCATTATTAAAACTATTACCGTTATTATCATTATTACCATTAGTATCATTATTATCACTATTATAGTTAATATCATTATTATCATTAATATCATTATAATCATTATTATTATTATTACCATTATAATCATTAATATTATGATTATTACCATTAATATCATTATTATTATGATTATTATCATCATTATTATTATTACTACCATTATTATCATTATTATCATTATCATTGTAATTATTATTGTTATTATTATTAATATCATTGTTATTATTATTATTATTATTATTTTTATTATTATTATCACTATTATCATTATTACTATTATTATCATTATAACCTTTATTATCATTATCATCATAATTATCATTATTATCATTATTATCATTATATTCATAAATAACATTATTATCCGAATTATCATTATTATCAGTATTACTACCATTATTATCAATATTATCATTATTATCATTATTATCAATATTATTATCATTATTAGCATTATTATCATTATTATCACTATTACCATTATTATCATTATTATTGTTATTATTATAATTATAATTATTAATATTATCATTATTATTATTATTATTATTATTATTATTATTATTATTATTATCATTCTTATCATTATTGCTATTATTATCATAATTATATTTATTATCATTATTTTCATTATTACCATTATAATCATTATTACTATCATTATTATCATAATTATCATTATTATCATTATTATCATTATTATCATTATTTCTATCATTATTATCATTATAATCATTATGATCATTATTACCATTATTATCATAATCATCATTATTATCAATTTTATCCATATTATCTTTGCTATCATTATTATCACTATTACTATCATTATTATATTTATTACTATCATTATTATCATTATATCATTATTCACAATATTATCATTATTAGTATCATTATTATCTTTATCTTCATTTTTATAATTATTATCATTATTATTATCATTATTGTCATTATTATCATTACTATCATTACTACTAACATTACTGTCATTATTATCATTATTACTAAGATTATTATCACTATTATCATTATTATCATTATTATCATTATTATCATTATTATCATTATCATCATTATTACTATCATTATTATCATTATTATCATTATTATCATTAATACTATCAATATTATCATTATTATCAGTATTATCAATATTATCATTGTTATCATTATTATCATTATTACTATCATTATTTTCAATATTATCATTATTATCATTATTATCATTATTATCATTATTATCATAATTATCATCATTATCATTATTATCATTATTATCATTATTATCGTTATTACTATCATTATTATCATTATTATCATTGTTAGCATTATTTGCATTAATACTATTATATTTATCAATATTATCATTATTATCATTACTACTATCATTATTATCATTATTATCATTATTATCATTATTATCATTATTATCACTATTAATATCATTATTATCATTATTACTATTATCATTATCACTATTATCATTATTATCATTATTACCATTATTACTATCATTATTATCATTATTATCATTATTATCAGTATTACTACCATTATTATCATTATTAACATTATCATCATAATTATAATTATTACTATCATTATTATTATTATTATCATTATTATCATTATTATTACTATTACTATCATTATTATCATTATTACTATCATTATTATCAATATTATCATTATTATCATTATTATCATTATTACTATTATTATTATTATTATCACTATTGTCATTATTAATATCATTATTATCATTATTATCATTATTATCATTATTACTATCATTATTATCATTATTATCATTATTATTATTTTATCACTATTACTATCATTATTATCATTATTACTATCATTAATTTCAATATTATCAATATTATCATGATTATCATTATTACTATCACTATTATCATTATCCTTATTATCATTATTATCATTATTATCATTATTATCATTATTTTCAGTATTACTATCATTATTATCATTTTTATAATTATTATCATTATTATCATTATTATCATTATTATCATTATTACTATCATTATTATCATTATTATCATTATAATAATTATTATCATTATTATCATTATTATCATTATTATCATTATTATCATTATTACTAGCATTATTATCATTATTATCATTATTATCATCATTAATATCATTATTATCATTATTACCATTACTATCATTATTTTCATAATTATCATTATTATCACTATTATCATTATTACTATCATTATTATCATTCTTATCATTATTATCATTATTATCATTAATATCATTTTTATCATTATTATCATTATTATCATTATTATCATTATTATTATTATTACAATTATTATCATTAATATTATCATTATTAACATTACTATCATAATTATCGTTATTATCATTATTATCATTGTTATCATTATTATCATTATTATTATTATTACTTACATTATTATCATTATTATCATTATGATCATTATTAACATTATTATCATAATCATCAATATTATCATTATTATCCTTAATATTTTTAATATCATTGTTATCACTATTACTATCATTATTTTCATAATTACTAACATTATTATCAATATTATCATTATTATCATTATTATCAATATTATTATCATTATTAATATTATTGTATTTATTATCACTGTTAGCATTATTATCATTATTACCATTAGTATCATTATTATCAATGTTATAATTATTAACATTATTATAATTATAATCATTATTATAATTATTATCATTATTATCATTATTATTATTATTACCATTATTATCATTAATATTATCATTATTACCATTACTATCATTATTATTATCATTATTATCATTATTGCCATTATTATAATTATTATCATTATTATTGTTATTATTATAATTATAATTATTATTATTATTCTTATTATTATTATTATCACTATCATTATTATCATAATTATGATTATTATCATTATTACTAAGATTATTATCTATATTATCATTATTATCATTATTATCATTATTATCCTTATTATCATTATTATCATTATTATCATTAATATCATTATTACCATTATTACTATAATTATTATCATTATTATCATTATTAGCATTATTTTCATTATATCTATCATTATTATCATTATTTTCGTTATTATCTCTATTATCATCATTATCATTATCTTTATTAATATTATTATTTTTATTATTATTATTAATATCATTATTATTATTATTATTATTATTATTATTATTTTTATTATTATTACCATTATTATCATTATTACTATTATTATCATTATTATCTTTGTTATCATTATTATCATTATTTTCATTATTACTATCATTCTTATCTATATTACTAACATTATTATCAGTATTATCATTATTATCATTATTATCATTATTATTATCATTATTATCATTATTTCCATTATTATAATTATTATCATTATTATTGTTATTATTATAACTATAATCATTATTATTATTATTATTATTATTATAATCATTACTATTATTATTATTATCATTATTATCATTATTACTATTATTATCATAATTATATTTATTATCATTACTTTCATTATTATCATTATTTCTATCATTATTACCATTCTTATCATTATTATCATTATTATCATTATTATCATTATTATCAGTAATATTATCATTATTATCACTATTATCATTATTATTATTATTACCATTATTATCATTAATATTATCATTATTAACATTACTATCATATATATTATGATTATCATTATTATTATTACTACAATCATTAATATCATTATAATCATTATTATCATTATTATCATTATTATCATTATTATCATTATTACTATCGTTATTATCATTATTACCATTAGTATCCTTATTATATAATTTTCATTATTATCATTATTATCATTATTATCAATATTACTATCATTATTATCTTTCTTATCATTATTATCATTATTATCATTATCATCATTATTATCATTATAATCATTAATATCATTATTACTATCATTATTATCATTATTATCATTATTATCCTTATTATCATTATTATCATTATTATCACTATTACTATCATTATTATCATTATTTCCGTTATTATCATTATTATTATTGTTATTATTATTATCATTATTATAACTATTATTATTGTTATTATTATTATTGTTTTTATTAGTATTATTATTATTATTACTATTATTATTTTTCTTATTATTATCATTATTATCATTATTACTATTATTATCATTATTATGTTTGTTATCATTATTACCATTATATTCATTATTACTATCATCATTATCATTATAATCTTTATTATCATTATTATCATTATTACTATCATTATTATTGTTATTATCTTTATTATTATTATTATCATTATTATCATAATTATCATTATTATCATTATTATCATTTTTATCATTATTATCTTTTTATCATTATTATCATTATTACTATCATTATAATCATTATTATCATTGTTTTCATTATTATCATTATTATCATTATTACTTCCATTATTATCATTATTATCATTATGATCATTATTAACATTATTATCATTAGTATCAGTAATATTATCATTATCATCATTATTAACATTATTATCATTATTATCATTATTACTAGCATTATTATCATTATTACCATTATTATCATTATTACTATCTATATTATCATTATTACCATTACAATCATTATTTTCATAATTTTCATTGTTATCATTATTATCATTATTACTATCATTATTATCATTCTTATCATTATTATCAATAATATCATTAATATCATTATTATCATTATTATCATTATTATCATTATTATCATTATTACTATCATTATTATTTTTATTACCATTACTATCATTATTATCATTATTATCATAATTATCATTATTATAATTTTTATCATTGTAATCATTATTATCTTTATTATCTTTATTATCAGTATCACTATCATTATTATCATTATTATCATTGTTATCATTAATATCATTATTATCATTATTACTTTCATAATTATCATTATTATCATTATAATCATTATTAACAATATTATCATAATCATCAATATTATCATTATTATCCGTAATATCTTTATTATCATTATTATCACTATTACTATCATTATTATCATATTTACTAACATTATTATCAATATTATCATTATTATCATTACTATCATTATTATTATGATTATTAATATTATTATCATTATTATCACTATTACCATTATTATCATTATTACCATTAGTATCATTATTATCACTGTTATAATTATTATCATTATTATAATAATTATAATCATCAA
The DNA here is from genome assembly GCF_014083535.2 of Vespa mandarinia. Classification (NCBI taxonomy): domain Eukaryota; kingdom Metazoa; phylum Arthropoda; class Insecta; order Hymenoptera; family Vespidae; genus Vespa; species Vespa mandarinia. The sequence goes on from NW_023395879.1 coordinate 630,846, forward strand.
CATTATTATCATTATTTCCATTAATATCATTATTTTCATTATTAACCTTATTATCATTATTATCCTTACTATCATTATTATCATTATTATCAGTATTACTATCATTATTATCAGTACTATCATTATTATCATTATTATCATTATTATCATTATTATCCTTATTATCAGTAATATTATCATTATTATAATTATTATCATTATTATTATTATTACCATTATTATCATTATTATTATCATTATTAACATTACTATCACATGTATTATGATTATCTTTATTATTTTATTACTATCATTAATATCATTATTATCATTATTATCATTATTATCCTTATTATCATTATTATCATTATTATCATTATTATCATTATTATCAGTATTTCTATCATTATTAACATTATCATCATTATTATCATTATTATCATTATTATCACTATTATCATTATTATCATTATTACTATCAATATTATCATTATTACCATTATTACCATTATTAATATAATTTTCATTATTATCATTATCCTTATTATCATTATTATCATTATTATCAATATTACCATTATTATCAGTATTACTATCATTATTATCATTATTATAATTATTATCATTATTATCATTATTATCATTATTATCATTATTACTATCATTATTAACATTATTACCATTACTATCATTATTTTCATAATTATCATTATTATCCTTATTATCATTATTATCATTATTATCATTATTAACATTATTACCATTATTATCAGTATTACTATCATTATTATCATTATTATAATTATTATCATTATTATCATTATTATCATTATTACTATCATTATTATCATTATTACCATTACTATCATTATTTTCATAATTATCATTATTATCATTATTATCCTTATTATCATTATTTTCATTACTATCATTTTATCATTATTATCATATTTATCATTATTTTTATTATTATCATTTTTATCATTATTATCATTGTTATCATTATTACCATTATTACTATCTTTTTTATCATTATTATCATTTTTATCATTATTATCATTATTATCATTATTATCATTATTACTATCATTATTTTCATTATTATCATTACTATCATTATTACTATCATTATTAACATTTTTCCATTATTATCATTATTAATATTGTTATTATTATAATTATTATTATAACTATTATTATTATTATTATTATTATTATTATTGTTATTATTATTATGGTATTTATTATTATCTTTATTATCATTATTATTATTATTATTATTATTTTTATTATTATTATCATTATTATCATTATTACTATTATTATCATTATTATGTATGTTATCATTATTACCATTATAATCATTATTACTATCATTATTATCATTATTATCATTATTACCATTATTATCATTATTATTGTCATTAATATTTTTATTACCATTATTATCATTATTATCATTAATATCATTATTGCTATCATTAATATTTTTATTATAATTATTATCATTATTATCATTATTATCATAATTATCATTATTATCATTATTATCATTATTATCATTATTATCATTATTATCATTATTACCATTATTATCATTATTACTATCATTATTTTCAATATTATCATTTTTATCATTATTACTATCATTATTATCATTATTATCATTATTATCATTATTATCATTATTATCAGTATTACTACCATTATTATCATTATTATCATTATTATCATTATTATCATTATTACCATTATTATCAGTATTACTATCATTATTATCATTATTATAATTATTATCAATATTATCATTATAATCATTATTACTATCATTATTATCATTATTACCATTACTATCATTATTTTCGTAATTATCATTATTATCCTTATTATCATTATTATCATTATTAACATTATTATCATTATTATCAGTATTACTACCATTATTATCATTATTATCATCATTATCATTATTACTAACATTATTATCATTATTATCATTATAGTAATTATTATCATTATTATCATTATTATCATTATTACCATTATTATCAGTATTACTATCATTATTATCATTATTATCCTTATTATCATTATTATCATTACTATCATTTTATCATTATTATCATATTTATCATTATTTTTATTATTATCATTTTTATCATTATTATCATTGTTATCATTATTACCATTATTACTATCTTTTTTATCATTATTATCATTTTTATCATTATTATCATTATTATCATTATTATCATTATTACTATCATTATTTTCATTATTATCATTACTATCATTATTACTATCATTATTAACATTTTTCCATTATTATCATTATTAATATAGTTATTATTATAATTATTATTATAACTATTATTATTATTATTATTATTATTATTATTGTTATTATTATTATGGTATTTATTATTATCTTTATTATCATTATTATTATTATTATTATTATTTTTATTATTATTATCATTATTATCATTATTACTATTATTATCATTATTATGTATGTTATCATTATTACCATTATAATCATTATTACTATCATTATTATCATTATTATCATTATTACCATTATTATCATTATTATCATTAATATCATTATTGCTATCATTAATATTTTTATTATAATTATTATCATTATTATCATTATTATCATAATTATCATTATTATCATTATTATCATTATTATCATTATTATCATTATTATCATTATTACCATTATTATCATTATTACTATCATTATTTTCAATATTATCATTTTTATCATTATTACTATCATTATTATCATTATTATCATTATTATCATTATTATCATTATTATCAGTATTACTACCATTATTATCATTATTATCATTATTATCATTATTATCATTATTACCATTATTATCAGTATTACTATCATTATTATCATTATTATAATTATTATCAATATTATCATTATAATCATTATTACTATCATTATTATCATTATTACCATTACTATCATTATTTTCGTAATTATCATTATTATCCTTATTATCATTATTATCATTATTAACATTATTATCATTATTATCAGTATTACTACCATTATTATCATTATTATCATCATTATCATTATTACTAACATTATTATCATTATTATCATTATAGTAATTATTATCATTATTATCATTATTATCATTATTACCATTATTATCAGTATTACTATCATTATTATAATTATTATCATTATTATCATTATTATCATTATTACTATCATTATTATCATTATTAACATTAATATCATTATTTTCATAATTATCATTATCTTCATTATTATCCTATTTATCATTATTATCATTATTATCATTATTATCATTATTATCATTATTATCAGTATTACTACCATTATTATCATTATAACCATTATTATCATTATTATCATTATTACTATCATTATTATCATTCTTATCATTATTATCATTATAATCATTATTATCATTATTATCATTATTATCATTTTATCATTATTATCATAATTATCATTATTATCATTATTATCATTATTATCATTATTAGTATAATTTTCATTATTATCATTATTATCCTTAATATCATTATTATCATTATCATTAATATAATTAATATCATTATTATCATTATCATTATTATTATTATTATTATTATTATTATTTTAATATCATTATTATTATTATTATTATTATTATTAATTTTATTATTATTATAATTATTACCATTATTACTATTATTATCATTGTTATGTTTGTTATCATTATTACATTTATAATTATTATTACTATCATTATTATCATTATTATCTTTATTATAATTATTATCATTATTACTATCATTATTATTATTATTATCATTATTATCATTATTATCATTATTATCATAATTATCATCATTATCATTATTATCATTTTTATCATTATTGTCATTATTATCATTATTATCATTATTATCATTATTACTATAATTATAATTATTATTATCATTATTATCATTATTATCATTATTATCATAATTATCATTATTATCATTATTATCATTTTTATCATTATTACCATTATAATCATTATTATCATTATTACTATCATTATTATCATTATAATCATTATTACTTTCATTATTATCATTATTATCATTATGATCATTATTAAGATTATTATCATAATCATCATTATTATCATTATTATCCTTAATATCTTTATTATCCTTATTATCACTATTACTATCATTATTATCATAATTACTAACATTATTATCAATATTATCATTATAATCATTATTATCATTATTATTATCATTATTAACATTATTATCATTATTATCACTATTACCTTTATTATCATTATTACCATTAGTATCAATATTATCAGTATTATCAGTAATATTATCATTATTATCATTATTATCATTATTATCATTATTATCATTATTACTATCATTATTATCATTTTTATCATTATTATCATTATTATCATTATTATCATTATTATCATTATTATCATTTTTATCATTATTAACATTAATACTATCATTATTATCAATATTATAATTATTATCATTATTATCATTAATATCATTATTATCATTATTATCATTATTACTAACATTATTATCAATATTATCATTATAATAATTATTATCATTATTATCATTATTATCATTATACACATTATTACTATCATTATTATCATTATTATGATTATTATAATTATAAACATTCTTATGATTATTATCATTATTACTAAGATTATTATCTATATTAACATTATTATGATTATTATCATTATTGCCATTATTATAATTATTATTATTATTATTGTTATTATTATAATTGTAATTATTATTATTATTATTATTATTATTATCACTATCATTATTATTATTATTATTATTATCATTATTATCATTATTACTATTATTATCATAATTATATTTATTATCATTACTTTCATTATTATCATTATTTCTATCATGATTACCATTCTTATCATTATTATCATTATTATCATTATTATCATTATTATCATTATTATCTGTAATATTATCATTATTATCACTATTATCATTATTATTATTATTACCATTATTATCATTTATATTATCATTATTAACATTACTATCATATTTATTATGATTGTCATTATTATTATTATTACTATCATTAATATCATTATTATCATTATTATCATTATTATCATTATTATCATTATTATTATCATTATTAATATTATTATCATTATTATCACTCTTACCATTATTATCATTATTACCATTAGTATCATTATTAACACTGCTATAATTACTATCATTATTATAATTATAATAATTATTATCATTATTATCATTATTATCATTATTATACTTATTATTATTATTATCATTATTACCATTATTACTATCATTATTATCTTTCTTATCATTATTATCATTATTATAATTATCATCATTATTAGCATTATAATAATTATTATCATTATTACTATCATTAATTTCATTATTATCATTATTATCATTATTATCATTATTATCATTTTTATTATTATTACCATTATTATCACTTATATTATTATTAGTATCTTTACTATAATTATTAATATCATTATTACCATTATTAATATTAATGTTATAATTATTATAATTATTATTCTTATTATTTTTACTATTATTATTATTATTATCATCATAATTATTATTATTCTTTTTATTATTCTTATTATTATTATCAATATTATTAATATTATTATTGTTATCATTATTATCATTATTACCGTTATTATAATTATTATTATTATTATCATTATTATCATTATTATCATTATTATCATTAATACTATCATTATTATCATTATTATCATTATCATCATTAATACTATCATTATTTCATTATTATCATTATTACTATCAATATTATCATTATTATCATTATTATCATTATTACTATAATTATTATCATTATTATCATTATTATCATTATTATCATAATTCTCAGTATTACTCTCTTTATTATCACTATTATCATTATTATCATTATTATCAATATTATCATTATTTCTATCATTACTATCATTATTATCATTATTACCATTATTATCATTATTATCATTATTATTTTTATTATCATTATTATCATTATTACTATCATTACTATCATTATTATCATTATTATCATTATTATCATTATTATCATTATTATCATTATTATCATTATTATCATTATTACTATAATTATTATCATTTTTACCATTATTATCATTATTTTCAGTATTACTGTCATTATTATCATTATTATCATTATTAGCATTATTATCATTATTATCATTACTATCATTATTATCATTATTGACAGTACTATCATTATTATCATTATTATCATTATTGTATTATTTTTATTATTACCATTATTACCACTAATATTATCATTATTATCATTATTATCATAATTATTATCATTACTATCATTAATATCAATATTACTATCATTATTATCATTATTATCATCATTACCATTATTACTAGCATTATTATCATTATTATCATTATTATCATTATTATCAGTATAACTGTTATAATTATCATTATTATCATTATTATCATCATTACAATTATTACTAGCATTATTATCATTATTATCATTGTTATCATTATTATCATTTTTTTATTATTACCATTATTATCACTAATATTATCATTATTATCTTTACTATAATTATTAATATCATTATTACCATAATTATTATTAATGTTATAATTATTATAATTATTATTATTATTATTTTTACTATTATTATTATCATTATCATCATTATTATTATTAATCTTTTTATTATTCTTATTATTATTATCAATATTATTAATATTATCATTGTTATCATTATAATCATTATTACCGTTATTATCATTATTATTATTATTACCATTATTATCATTATTATCATTATTATCATTATTAACATTATTATCATTATAATCATTATTATTACCATTATTATCATTATTATCATTATTATTATTGTTATTATTGTTATTATTATAATAGTTTATATTATTATCGTCATTATTATTATTATTATTATTATTATTATTATTATCATTATCATTTTTATAATTATTATTATTATCATTATTATCATTATCATCATTATTACCATTATTACTATCATTATTATCATTATTATCACTATTATGATTATTATCATTATTATTATCATTATTATCATTATTACCATTATTATCAATATTATCATTATTATCATTATTATCATTATTATCATTATTTTCATTATTATCATTTTTATCATTATTACCATTATTATCATTATTATCATTATTATCATTATTATCATTATTAACATTATTATCATTATTACCATTATTATCATTATTATCATTAGTACTACCATTATTATCATTATTATAATAATTATAATTATATCTATTACTATAGTCACTATTATCCTATTTATCATTATTGTCATTATCATACTTATTACTATCATTATTATCATTATTATAATTATTATTATTGTTATTATTGTTATTATTACCATTATTATTATTATTACTATCATTATTATCATTATTATCATTGTTATAATTATTATCATTATTACTATCATTATTATCATTGTTATCGTTATTATCATTATTATCATTAATACTATCATTATTATCATTATTATCATTATTATCATTATTATCATTATTACTATCATTACTATCATTATTATCATTATTATCGTTATTATCATTATTATCATTATTAACATTATTATCATCATGATCATTATTATAATTATTATCATTATCATCATTATTTTTATCATTATTATCATTATTATCATGATTACTATCAATATTATCATTATTATGATTAATATCATTATTATGTTTATTACGATTATTACCATTATTATGAAAAATATCATCATTTTTATCAATATTATCATTCTTATCATTATTATCAATATTACTATCATTATTATAATAATTACTAACATTATTATCAATATTATCATTACTATCATTATTATCATTATTATTATAATTATTAACATTATAATCATTATTATCACTATTACCATTATTATCATTATTACCATTAGTATCATTATTACCACTATTATAATTATTATCATTATTATCATTATAATCATTATTATCATTATTATCATTATTATCATTATTATTATTATTACCATTATTATCATTAATATTATCATTATTAACATTACTATCATTATAAAACTGATTATTATCATTATTATTATCATTATTATCATTATTGTCTTTTTTATCATTATTATCATTATTATCATTCTAACTTTCATTATTATCATTGTTATCGTTATGATCATTATTAACATTATTATCATAATCATCAATATTATCATTATTATCCTTAATATCTTTATTATCATTATTATCACTATTACTATCATTATTATTATAATTACTAACATTATTATCAATATTATCATTATTATCATTATTATAAATTATTATTATCATTATTAATATTATTATCATTATTATCACTATTACCATTTAATCATTATTACCATTAGTATCATTATTATCAGTATTATCAGTAATATTATGGTTATTATCAATATTATCATTATTAACATTATTATCATTATTATCATTAATACTATCATTATTATCATTATTATCATTATTATCATTATTATCATTATTATAATTAGTATCATTATTATCATCATTATCAGTATTACTATCATTATTATCATTATTATCAATATTATCATTTTTATCATTATTATTACCATTATTTTCATTATTATCATTATTATCATTGTTAACATTATAATAATTATTATTATTATTATCATTATTATCATTATATTCATTATTACTATCATTATTATCACTATTATAATTATTATCATCATTATCCTTATCAACATTATTATCATTATTTTAATTATTAACATTATTATCATTATTACTATCATTATTATCATTATTACCATTATTACCATTATTAATATAATTTTCAATACTATCTTTATCCTTATTATCATTATTATCATTATTATCATTATTACCATTATTATCAGTATTACTATCATTATTATCATATTAACATTATTATCATTATTATCATTATTATCCTTATTACCATTATTATCACTATTATCATTATTATCATTATTATCAGTATTATTACCATTATTATCATTATTATCATTATTATCAGTAATATTATCTATATCATCATTATTATCATTATTATCATTATTATCATTATTATCATTATTATCATTATTATTATCATTATTATCATTATTATCATTATTATCATTATTACTGTCATTATTATCATTATTATCATTATTATCATTATTATCATTAATACTATCAATATTATCATTATTATCATTATTACCATTATTATCATTAATCCGATCATTTTATCATTATTATCATTATTACTCTCATTATTATCATTATTATCATTATTATGATTAGTATCATTATTATCATTATTATCAGTATTACTATCATTATTATCATTATTATTAATATTAATCATTTTTATCATTATTATCATCATTATTTTCATTATTATCATTATTATCATTGTTAACATTATAATAATTATTATTATTATTATCATTATTATTATTATAATCATTATTACTATCATTATTATCATTATTATAATTATTATCATCATTATCCTTATCATCATTATTATCATTATTTTAATTATTAACATTATTATCATTATTACTATCATTATTATCATTATTATCATTTTTAATATTATTATTATTATTATTACCATTATTATCATTAATATTATCATTATTATCCTTTTTATCATTATTATGCTTATTATCATTATTATCATTATCAATGTTATTATTAATATTATTATCATTATTATTACCATTATTATTATTATTATTATTATTATTATTATTATTATTATTATTATTATTATTATCATTGTTACTATTATTATCATTATAATCTTTATTATGATTATTATCATTATTATGATTAGTATCATTATTATCATTATTATCAGTATTATGATTAGTCTCATTATTATCATTATTATTAGTGTTACTATCGGTATTATCATTATTATCAATATTATTATTTTTGTCATTATTATTATCATTATTTTCATTATTATCATTATTATCATTATTGCTATCATTATTATCCTTATTATCATTATTACCCTTATTATCGTTATTATCATTATCATTGTTATTATTAATATTATTATGATTATTATTACCATTATTTTTATTATTAATATTATTATTATTATTATTATTATTATCATTGTTACTAATATTATCATTATTATCTTTATTATCGTTATTATCATTATTACCATTATTACTATCATTACTATTATTATTATCATTATTATCCTTATTATCATTATTATCCTTACTATCATTATTATCATTATTATCATTATTACTATCATTGTTATCTTTCTTATCATTATTATCATTATTATCATTATCACCATTATTAGCATTATAATCATTATTATCATTATTACTATCATTAATATCATTATTATCATTATTATCATTATTATCATTATTATCATTTTTATTATTATTACCATTATTATCACTTATATTATTATTATTATCTTTACTATAATTATTAATATCATTATTACCATTATTAATATTAATGTTATAATTATTATAATTATTATTATTATTTTTTTTACTATTATTATTATTATTATCATCATAATTATTATTATTCTTTTTATTATTCTTATTATTATTATCAATATTATTAATATTATTATTGTTATCATTATTATCATTATTACCGTTATTATAATTATTATTATTATTATCATTATTATCATTATTATCATTATTATCATTAATACTATCATTATGATCATTATTATCATTATCATCATTAATACTATCATTATTTCATTATTATCATTATTACTATCAATATTATCATTATTATCATTATTATCATTATTTTCATTCTTACTATAATTATTATCATTATTATCATTATTATCATTATTACTATAATTATTATCATTATTATCATTATTATCATTATTATCATAATTCTCAGTATTACTCACTTTATTATCACTATTATCATTATTATCATTATTATCAATATTATCATTATTTCTATCATTACTATCATTATTATCATTATTATCATTATTATCATTATTATCATTATTATTTTTATTATCATTATTATCATTATTACTATCATTACTATCATTATTATCATTATTATCATTATTATCATTATTATCATTATTATGATTATTATCATTATTATCATTATTACTATAATTATTATCATTTTTACCATTATTATCATTATTTTCAGTATTACTGTCATTATTATCATTATTATCATTATTAGCATTATTATCATTATTATCATTACTATCATTATTATCATTATTGACAGTACTATCATTATTATCATTATTATCATTATTGTATTATTTTTATTATTACCATTATTATCACTAATATTATCATTATTATCATTATTATCATAATGATTATCATTACTATCATTAATATCATTATTACTATCATTATTATCATTATTATCATCATTACCATTATTACTAGCATTATTATCATTATTATCATTATTATCATTATTATCAGTATAACTGTTATAATTATCATTATTATCATTATTATCATCATTACAATTATTACTAGCATTATTATCATTATTATCATTATTATTATTATTCTTTTTATTATTCTTATTATTATTATCAATATTATTAATATTATCATTGTTATCATTATAATCATTATTACCGTTATTATCATTATTATTATTATTACCATTATTATCATTATTATCATTATTACTATCATTATTATCAATATTATCATTATTATCATTATTACCACTATTACTATCATAATTATCATTATTATCATTATTATCATTATTACTATCATTATTATTTTTATTATCATTATTATGATTAATATCATTATTATATAATTTTCATTCGTACCATTATTATCCTTATTATCATTATTATCATTTTTATCATTATTATCATTATTAACATTTTTATCGTTATTACTAGCATTATTATCAATATGATCATTATTACTATCATAATGATCATTAATTTGATTATTATCATTATTATCATTCTTATGATTATTATCATTATTACTAAGATTATTATCTATATTATCATTATTATCATTATTATCATTATTATTATTAGTACTATTATTGTTATCATTATTATCATTATTATCACTATTACTATCATTATTATCATTATTATCATTATTATCCTTATTATCATTATTATCATTTTTTATCATTATTAACATTATTATCATTATTATCATTATTACCGATATTATCATTATTACCATTTTTATCATTATTATCACTATTATAATTAATATCATTATTATCATTAATACCATTATTATCATTATTATTATTATTATCATTATTACTATCATTATTATCATTATTAGCATTATTTTCATTATTACTATCATTATTATTATTTTTTTCATCATTATTATTATTACTAGCATTATTATCATTATTATCATTATTATCATTGTGATTCTTATTATTATTATAATTATTATTATTATTATCATTATTATTATTATTATTATTTTTATTTTTATTATTTTTATTATTATTATCATTATTATTATTATTACTATTATTATAATTATTATCTTTGTTATCATTATTACCATTATTATCATTATTACTATCATTATTATCATTATTATAATTTTTATCATTATTATCACTATTGCTATCATTATTATTATTACTATCATTATGATCATTATTAACACTATTATCATAATCATCATTATTATCATTATTACCCTTGCTATCTTTATAATCATTATTATCATAATTATAATTTTTATCATTATTATCATTATTTTCATAAATATCATTATTATCATTATTATCCTCATTATCATTTTTATCCTTACTTTCATTATTATCATTATTATCAGTATTACTATCATTATTATCATTACTATCATTATTATCATCATTATTATCATTATCATTAATATCATTAAAATCATTATTATCATTATCATTATTATTATTATTATTATTATTATTATTATTATTATTTTTAATATCATTATTATTATTATTATTATTAATATTAATTTTATTATTATTATCATTATTATCATTATTACTATTATAATCATTATTATGTTTGTTATCATTATTACAATTATAATCATTATCACTATCATTATTATCATTATTATCATTAGTATCCTTATCATCATTATTATCATTATTTTAATTATTAACATTATTATCATTATTACTATCATTATTATCCTTATTATCATTATTATCCTTATTATCATTATTATCATTATCATCGTTATTATTAATATTATTATGATTATTATTACCATTATTATTATTATTATTATAATTATTATTATTATTTTTATTTTTAACTTTGTTACTATTATTATCATTATTATCTTTATAATCATTATTATCATTATTATGATTAGTATCATTATTATCATTATTATCAATATTACCATATTTATCATTATTTTTATCATTATTTTCATTATAATCATTATTATCATTATTACTATCATTATTATCATTATTATAATTATTGTCATTATTTTCCTTACCATCATTATTATCATTATTTTTATTATTAACATTATTATCATTAATATTATAATTATTATCATTATAATCATTATTACCATTATTATCATTATAATTACTAATATCATTATTATCACTATTGTCATTATCATCATTATTATCATTATTATTGTCATTATTTTCATTATTATCATTATTATCATTATTATCATTATTATCATTATTAATATCATTATTACCATTATAATCATTATTATCACTATTACTATCATAATTATCATTATTACTATCATTATTATCAAAATTACCATTATTACCATTATTAATATTATTTTCGTTAATATAGTTATCATTATTATCATTATTATCACTATTATCATTATCACCATTATTATCAGTATTACTATCATTATTATCATTATTAAAATAATTATCATTATTATCATTATTATCATTATTACTATCATTATAAACATAATTACTATCATTATTATCGTTATTATGATTATTATCATTATTATCATTATTATCCTTATTATCATTATTATCATTATTATCATTATTATCATTATTATCATTATTATCAGTATTACTACCATTATTATCATTATTATCATTATTATCATTATTACTAACATTATTATCATTATTATCATTATAATAATTATTATCATTATTATTATTATCATCATTATAAACATTATTACTATCATTATTATCGTTATTATGATTATTATCATTATTATCATTCTTATGATTATTATCATTATTACTTAGATTATTATCTATATTATCATTATTATCGTTATTACCATTATTATCATTATTATCAGTATTACTATCCTTATTATCATTATTATCATTATTATCATTATTATCATTATTATCATTATTACTACCATTATTATCATTATTATCATTATTATCCTTATTATCATTATTATCCTTACTATCATTATTATCATTATTATCTGTATTACTATCAATATTATCATTACTATCATTATTATCATTATTATTATTAATATCATTCTTATCATTATTACTATCTATATTATCATTATTATCATTATTATCATTTTATCACTATTACTATCATTATTATCATTATTACTATCATTATTTTTAATATTATCATTATTATCATTATTATCATTATTATCATTATTATCACTATTATCATTATTATCATTATTACTATCATTATTATCATTATTACCATTATTACCATTATTAATATAATTTTCATTACTATCATTTACCTTATTATCATTATTATCATTATTATCATTATTACTATCATTATTATCATTATTACCATTACTATCATTATTATCATTATTATCATTATTATCATTATTACTATCATTATTATCATTATTACCATTACTATCATTATTTTCATAATTATCATTATTATCATTATTATTATTATTATCATTATTATCATTATTACTATCATTATTAACATTCTTGTCATTATTATCATTATTATCATGGTCATCATTATTATCATTATTATCATAATTATCATTATTACTATCATTATTATCATTATTATAATTTTTATCATTATTATCATTATTATCACTATTACCATTATTATCACTATTACCATTAGTATCATTATTATCACTGTTATAATTATTATCATTATTATAATTATAATCATTATTATCATTATTATCATTATTATTATTATTACCATTATTATCATTAATATTATCATTATTACCATTACTATCATTATTATTATGATTATTATCATTATTATTATCACTATTATCATTATTATCATTATTATCAATATTATCATTATTATCCTTATTAACATTATTATCATTATTATCATTATTAGTATCATTATTATCATTATTTTCAGTACTATCATTATTATCATTATTATCATTATTGTATTATTTTTATTATTACTATTATTATCAGTAATATTATCATTATTATCATTATTATCATGATTATTATCATTATTATCATTATTATTATTATTGTTATAATTATAATAATTATTATTATTATTATTTTTTCTATTATTATTATCTTTATTATCAATATTACTATTGTCATTATTATTATTAATATGTTTATTATTATTATCCTTCATTTTCTTATTATTACTATTATTATAATTATTATAGTTATTCTTTTTATTATTATCATTATTTTTATTATTATTATTACTGTTAATATTATTATTACTATTCTTATTATAATTATTATTATTATTATCATTATTATAATTATTATCATTAATATCATTATTACCATTATTATCAATATTACTATACTTATTATCATTATTATCATTATTGTCAGTATTATTATCATTATTATCATTATTACTATCATTATTATCATTATTATCATTATTATCATTATTATCATTATTACTATCATTACTATCATTGTTATCATTATTATCATTATTACCATTAATACTATCATTATTATCATTATTATCATTATTATCATTATTATCATTAATACTATCATTATATCATTATTATCATTATTACTATCAATATTATCTTTATTATCATTATTATCATTATTTTCATTCTTACTATAATTATTATCATTATTATCATTATTAACATTATTATCATTAATAGTATAATTATTATCATTATTATCATTATTATCATTATTTTCAGTATTACTCTCTTTATTATCACTATTATCATTATTATCATTATTATCATTATTATCATTATTACTATCATTAATATCATTATTATCATTATTATCATTATTATCATTATTATCATTATTATCATTATTATCACTATTATCATTATTAGTATCCTTATTATCAATATTATTATTATTATCATATTATCATTATTACTATCATCATTATCATAATTAATCATTATTGTCATTATTATCATTATTATCATTACTATCTATATTATTATTATTATTCTAATTATTATTATTATAATTATTACTATTATTATTATCTTTATTATCATTATTTACATTGTCATTATTATTATCTTTATTACTATCACTATTATCATTATTATCATTACTATCATTATTATCAATATTATCATTATAACTATCAATATTATCATTATTATCATTTTTATCATTATTATCATTATTACTATTATTGCTATCCTTTTTATCTCTATTATCATTATTATAATTATTACTATCATTATTATTATTATTATCATTATTATCATTACTGTCATTATCACTATTATTATTATCATTATTATCATTATTGTCAGTTTCACTGTCATTATTATCATTATTATCATTAATATCATTATTATCGTTATTATCATTATTATCATTATTATCATAATTATCATTATTACCATTCTTATCCTTAATACCTTTATTATCATTAATATCATTATTATCATTATTATCAGTATTACTATCATTATTGACATTATTATCATTATTATCATTATTATCATTATTATCAGTATTACCATCATTATCATTATAACTTTCATTATTATCATTATTATAATTATTATCATTATAATCATTATTATCATTATTAACATTTTTATCATTATTATCATTATTAACATTATCATCATTATTATCATTATTATCATTATTATCAGTAATATTATCATTATTATCATTATTATCATTATTATTATTATTAGCTTCATTATCATAAATATTATCATTATTAACATTACTATCACATTTATTATGATTATCATTATTATTATTATTACTATCATTAATATCATTATTATCATTATTTTCATTATTATCATTATTATTATTATTACTATCATTATTATCATTATTATCATTATTATCATTATTATCATTATTACTATCATTATTATCATTGTTATCATTATTATCATTATTATCATTAATACTATCATTATTACCATTATTATCATTATTATCGTTATTATCAATATTACCATCATTATTATCATTATTATCATTATTATCATTAATACGCTCATTATTATCATTATTATCATTATTATCATTATAATCAATATTATCATTATTATCAGTGGTACTGTTATTATTAACATTATTATCATTATTATCATTATTATCATTATTACTATCATTATTATCATTATTATCATTATTATCCTTAATACTATTATTATTTTCGTTATTATCATTATTATCAGTATTATAATTAATATCATTATTATCATTATTACTATCATTATTACGATTATTGTAATTATTATCATTATAACTATCATCTTTGTCACTATTATCATTATTATCATTATTATCATTATCATCCTTTTTACTATCATTATTATCATTATTATCATTATTATCACCGTTACTATCATTGTTATCATTATTATCATTATTCACATTATTATCATTTTTATCATTATTATCATTATTATCATTATCGTCATTGTTATTATCATTATTATCATTATTATCATTACAATCATTATTACTATTATTATTATCATTATTACTATTATTATTATCATTCTTACTATCATTATTATCATTATTATCATTATCATCATTATTATCATTATCGTTATTATCATTACTATCATTATTATCATTAATATTATTATCATCATTATTACCATTATTACTATCATCATTATCATTATTATCATTATTATCACTATTATCATTATTATCATTATTACTATCATTATTATCATTATTACCATTACTATCATTATTTTCATAATTATCATTATTATCATTGTTATCATTATTGTCATTATTACTATCTTTTTTATCATTATTATCATTGTTATCATTATTATCATTAATATCATTATTTCTATCATTATTATCATTATTACCATTATGATCCTAATCATCATTATTATCAATTTTATCCATATTATCTTTGTTATCATTATTATCACTATTACTATCATTATTATAATTATTTCTATTATTATTATCATTATATCATTATTCTCAATATTATCATTATTACTATCATTATTATCATTATTTTAATTTTTATAATTATTATTATCATTATTTACATTATTATCACTATTATCATTATTATCATTATTATCATTATTATCATTATTACTATCATTATTAGCATTATTATCATTGATATCATTAGTACCACTATTATCATTATTATCATTATTATCACTATTATCATTATTATCATAATCATTATTATCATTATTATCATTATTACCATTATTATCATAATCATCATTATTATCATTATTATCCTTAATATCTTTATTATCATTATTGTCACTATTACTATCATTATTATCATAATTACTAACATTATTATCAATATTATCATTACTATCATTATTATGATTATTATTATCATTATTAACATTATTATCATTATTATCACTATTACCATTATTATCATTATAAACATTAGTATCATTATTATCACTATTATAATTATTATCATTACTATCATTATAATCATTATTTACATTATTAATATTAATATTATTATTATTATTATTACCATTATTA
>NW_023395879.1:655000-835000 GCF_014083535.2 Vespa mandarinia
CATTATTATTATTACTACCATTATTATCTTTATTATCATTATTATCATTATCATAATAATTATTATTGTTATTAATATTAATATCATTGTAATTATTATTATTATTATTATTTTTATTATTATTATCATTATTATCATTAATACTATTATTATCATTATAATCTTTATTATCATTATCATCATAATTATCATTATTATCATTATTATCATTATATTCATAAATACCATTATCAGAATTATCATTATTATCAGTATTACTACCATTATTATCAATATTATCATTATTATCATTATTAACATTATTACTATTATTATCAATAATATCATTATTATCATTATTATCATTGTTACTATCATTATTATTAGTTTTATCATTATTACCATTGTTATCATTATTTTCATAATTATCATTATTATCATTATTATCATTTTTATCATTATTATATTTATTATAATTATTATCATAATCATCATTATTATCATTATTATCCTTATTACCTTTATTATCATTATTATCACTATTACTATCAGTATAATCATAATAACTATCATTATTATCAATATTATCATTATTATCATTATTATCATTATTATTATCATTGTTATCATTACTATCATTATTACCATTATTATCACTGTTACTATCATTATTATCATTATTACTAACATTATAATCAATATTATCATTATTATCATTATTATCATTATTATTTTCATTATTATCATTGTTATCATTATTATCTTTTTTATCATTATAATTATTATTACCATTATTATCATTATTATCATTATTACCATTATTATCATTATTATTATTATTACCATTATTATAATTATTGTCATTATTATCACTATTATCATTATTATTATTATTACCATTATTATCATTATTATTATTATTATCATTATTATCATTATTGTCATTATTATCATTATTATCTTTATTATCATTATTATCATTACTATCATTATTATCATTATTATCATTATTACTATCATTATTATCATTATTATCATTATTATCATTATTACCATTATTATCATAATTATCATTATTACTATCATTACTATCATAATTGACAGTACTATCATGATTATCATTATTATCATTATAGCATTATTTTTATTATTACCATTATTATTCCTATATTATCATTATTATCATTATTATCATAAATAATATCATTATTATTATTATTATCATTATTACTATCATTATTGTCATTATTATCATCAATACCATTATTACTAGCATTATTATCATTATTATCATTATTATCATTATTATCAGTATAACTGTCATTATTATCATTATTAACATTACTATCATTATTATCATTATTATTATCATTATTATCATTATTATCATTATTATTATTATTACTATCATTATTATCATTATTATCATCATTACCATTATTACTAGCATTATTATCATTATTATCATTATTATCATTATTATCATTTTTATTATTATTACCATTATTATCACTAATATTATCACTATTATCTTTACTATAATTAATAATATCACTATTACCATTATTATTATTAATGTTATAATTATTATAATTATTATTATTATTATTTTTATTATCATTATTATTATTATCATTATTATTATTATTATTCTTTTTATTATTTTTATTATTATTATCAATATTATTAATATTATCAATGTTATCATTATCATCATTATTACCATTATTACTATCATTATTATCATTATTACCACTATTATCATTATTATCATTATTATTATCATTATTATCATTATTACCATTATTATCAATATTATCATTATTATCATTTTTATCATTATTATCATTATTTTCATTATTATCATTTTTATCATTATTACCATTAATATCATTATTATCATTATTATCATTATTATCATTATTATCATTATTATCATTATCACCATTACTATCATTATTATCATTATTACTATCATTATTATCATCATTATAATTATTATAATTATATCTATCACTATTGTCACTATTATCCTACTTATCATTAGTGTCATTATCATACCTATTACTATCATTATTACCATTATTATAATTATTATTATTGTTATTATTGTTATTATTATTATAGTTTATATTATTATCATTATTATTATTATTATTATTATTATTATTATTATTATTATTATTAATAATATCATTATCATTGTTATTATTATTATTATTACCATTATTATCATTATTATCATTATTATCATTATTATCATTATTACTAGCATTATTATCAATATTGTCATTGTTAGCATTATCTTCATTATCACTATCATTATTATCAATATTATCATTATTATCATTATTATCATTATTATCATTATCATCATTATTATCACTATTAATATCATTATTATCATTATTACTATCATTATTTTCTATATTTTCATTATTCTCAATATTATCATTATTATCATTATTGTCATTATTTCTACTATTATTAACATTATTATCATTATTAGCATTATATTCATTATTACTATCATTATTATCATTATTATCATTATTATCATTATTATTATCATTATCATTATCATTATTATTATTATTATTTTTATTATTATTATTAATATTATTAATATTAATATTATTAGTATTATTATCATTATTATTATTTATATCATTATTATCTTTGTTATCATTATTATCATTATTATCATTACTATTATCATTATTATCTATATTATCATTGTTATCAATATTATCATTATTATCATTATTACTATCAATATTGTCATTATTATCATTATGATCATTATTAACATTATTATCATAATCATCATTATTATCATTATTATCCTTATTATCTTTATTATCATTAATATCACTATTACTATCATTATTATCATTATTACTAACATTATTATCAATATAATCATTATTATCATTATTATCATTATTACTATCATTATTATCATTATTACCATTTTTATAATTATTATCATTATTATTATCATTACTTTCATTATTATAATTTTTATCATTATTATTATCATTATTATCATTACTATCATTATTACTATCATTATTATCATTATTATCATTATTATTACTACTACTAACATTATTATCATTATTACTATGATTATTATCATTATTATCATTATTATCATTATTACTATCATTGTTATTATTATTATCACTATTATCATTATTACTATCATTATTATCATTATCATCATTATTACTACCATTATAATCAATATTATCATTATTATCATTATTATTATTATTATCATTATTATCAACCTTATTACCATTATTATCATCATTATTATCATTATTATCATTATAATCATTATTATCATTATTATCATTATTATTATCATTATTATCATTATTATCATTATTATCATTATTATAACTATTACCGTTATTATCATTATTTCCATTAGTATCATTATTATCACTATTATAATTAATATCATTATTATCATTATTATTATTATTACTATCATAATCATTAGTATTAAGATCATTACCATTAATATCATTATTAATATGATTATTATCATCATTATAATTATTACTACCATTATTATCATTATTATCATTATTATCATTATCATTGTTATTATTATTGTTATTATTATTAATATTATTGTTATTATTATTATTATTATTATTATTTTTATTATTATTATCATTATTATCATTATTTTCATAAATATCATTATTATCATTATTATCATTATTATCAGTATTACTATCATTATTATCATTAATATAATTATTATCATTATTTTCATAATTTTCATAATTATCATTATTATCCTTATTATCATTATTATATTTATTATCATTATTATCATTATTATCAGTATTACTACCGTTATTAGCATTATTATCATAATTATCATTATTAACATTATTATCATTATTATCATTACTATCATTATTACTATCATTATTATCATTATTATCACTATTATCATTTTTATCATTATTATTATTATCATTCTTATCATTATTACTATGATTATCAAAATTTTATTTATTATCATTATTTTCATTATTATCATTATTACTATAATTATTATCATTATTATTGTTATTATCATAATTAACATTATTATCATTATTATCATTTTTATCATTATAATCATTATTATCATTATTATCATTATTGTCATTATTACTATCATTGTTATCATTATTATCATTGTTATCATTATTATCATTATTATAATTATTATCATTATTACTTTCATTATTATCATTATTCCCATTAGTTTCATTATTATCAGTATTATAAATATTATCATTATTATCATTATAATCATTATTATCATTATTATGATTATTTTCATTATTATTATTATTACCATTACTATTATTAATATTATCATTATTACCATTACTATCATAATTATTATGATTTTTATCATTATTATTATCATTATTATCATTATTACCATTATTACCATTATTATCATTATTATTGTTATTACTATAATTATAATTATTATTATTATTATTATTATTATTATTATCATTATTGTTATTATTATTATTATCATTATTATCATTATTACTATCATTATTACTATCATTATCATTATTATCATTATTATCATTATTACCATTATTATCATTATTACTATCATTATTATCATTATTATCATTATTAGCATTATTTTCATTATTACTATCATTATTATCATTATTATCATTTTTATCATTACTACTATCATTATTATCATTATTATCATTATTATCATTATTATCATTATTATCATTGTTATCATTATTACCATCCTTATTATCAATATTATTATTATTATCATTATTATCATTATTACTATCATCATTAACATAATTATCATTATTATCATTATCATTGTTATCATTACTATCATTATTATCATTATCATTATTATCATAATTATTTCCATTATTACTATCATTATTATCATTATTATCATTATTATTATTATTATCATTATTATCTTTATTATCATTATTATCTTTATTAACATTATTATCATTATTATCATTATTACTGTCATTATTATCATTATTGTCAGTACTATCATTATTATCATTATTATCATTATTGAATTATTTTTATTATTACCATTATAATCACTAATATTATTATTATTATCATTATTATCATAATTAGTATCATTATTATCATTATTATCATTATTATCATTATTATCATTATTATCATTATAACTATCATTATTATCATTATTATCATTATTATCATTATTACTATTTTATTATCATTTTTATCTTTATTATCATTATTATCATTATTATCATTATTACTATTTTATTATCATTTTTATCTTTATTATCATTATTATCATTATTACTATCATTATTAACTTTACTATCATTATTATCATTAATATCATTAATATCACTATTATCATTATTATCATTATTATCATTATTATCATAATTATCATTATTACCATTCTTATCCTTATTATCTTCATTATCATTATTATCATTATTATCATTATTATCAGTATTACTATCATTATTATCATTATTATCATTATTATCATTATTACTATCATTATTATCATTATTATCATTATTAGCATTATTTTCATTATTACTATCATTATTATCATTACTACCATTATTATCTTTAATATCACTATTACTACCATTAATATCATTATTACTATCAATTTACAAATATTATCATTATTATCATTACTATCATTATTCCTATCATTATTATCATTATTATCATTGTTATCATTATTACCATCCTTATTATCAATATTATTATTATTATCATTATTATCATTATTACTATCATCATTATCATAATTATCATTATTATCATTATCATCAATATTATCATTATTATCATTATTATCATTATTATCATTATTATCACTATTACTATCATTATTATCATTATTTCCGTTGTTATCATTATTATTATTGTAATTATTATTGTCAGTATTATAACAATTATTATTGTTATAATTGTTATTACTATTATTGTTATTATTATTATCATTATTATTAATATTATTATTATTATTATTTTTATTATTATTATCATCATTATCATTTTTACTATTATTACCATTATTATGTTTGTTATCATTATTACCATTATAAACATTAATACTGTCATTATTATCATTATTATCATTATTATCATTATTATCATTATTACTATCATTATTATTATTATTATCATTATTATCATTATTATCATTATTATCATAATTATCATTCTTATCATTATTATCATTATTATCATTATTATCATTATTTCTACCATTATTATCATTATTATCATTGTTACTTTCATTATTATCAATATAATCATTAATATAATTATTATCATTATTTTAATAATTTTCATTATTTTCATTATTATCCTTATTATCATTGTTATATTTATTATCATTATTATCATTATTATCAGTATTACTACCGTTATTAGCATTATTATCATAATTATCATTATTAACATTATTATGATTATTATCATTACTATCATTATTATTATTATTATCATTATTACTATCATTATCATTATTTTTATCATTATTATCATTATTATCATTATTATCATAATTACCATTATTATCATTATTATCATTCTTATCATTATTATCATTATTATCATTATTATCATTATTACTATCATTATTATCATTATTATCATTGTAATCATTATTGTCATTATTATCATTATTACTATCATTATTATCATTATTATCATTATGATCATTATTAACATTATTATCATAATCATCATTATTATCATTATTATCCTTATTATCTTTATTATCATTATTATCACTATTACTATCGTTATAATAATAATAACTATCATTATTATCAATATTATCATTACAATCATTATTATCGTTATTATTATAAATATTAACATTATAATCATTATTATCACTATTACTATTATTATCATTATTACCATTAGTATCATTATTACCACTATTATAATTATTATTATTATTATCATTATAATCATTATTATCATTATTATCATTATTATCATTATTATTAATATTACCATTATTATCATTAATATTATCATTATTAACATTACTATCATTATTAAACTGATTATTACCATTATTATTATCATTATTATCATTATTGTCTTTTTTATCATTATTATCTATATTATTGTTATTATTATAATTATAATTATCATTATGATTACTATTATTATTATTATCATTATTATTATTATTATTATTATTATTATTATCATTATTACTATTATTATCATAATTATATTTATTATCATTATTACTATCATTATTATCATTATTAACATTGTTATCATTATTATCATTATTATCATTATTATCAGTAATATTATCATTATTATCATTATCATCATTATTATTATAATTACTATTATCATTATTATCATTATTATCATTATTATCATTATTATCATTATTATCACTACTACTATCATTATTATCATTATTACTATCATTATTTTCAATATTATCATTATTATCATTATTATCATTATTACTATCATTATTATCATTATAATCATTATTACTATCATTATTATCATTATTCTGATTATTATCATTATTATAATTCTTATGATTATTATAATTATTACTAAGATTATTATCTATAATATCATTATTATCATTATTATTATTATTACTATCATATTTATCATTATTATCATTATTATCATTATTACTATCATTATTATCATTATTATCATTATTATACTTATTATCATTATTATCATTATTATCATTATTACTATCATTATTATCATTAATATCATTATTATCATTATTATCATAAATATCATTAATAACATTATTATCCTTATAATCATTATTATCATTACTATCATTATTATTATTATTGTCATTATTATCATTATTATCGTTATTATCATAATTAACATTATTATCATTATTATCATTTTTATCATTATAATCATTATTATCATTATTATCATTATTGTCATTATTACTATCATTTTTATCATTATTATCATTGTTATCATTATTATCATTATTATAATTATTATCATTATTACTTTCATTATTATCTTTTTGCCCATTAGTATCATTATTATCAGTATTATAATTATTATCATTATTATCATTATAATCATTATTATCATTATTATGATTATTTTCATTATTATTATTATTATCATTACTATCATTAATATTATCATTATTACCATTACTATCATTATTATTATGATTATTATCATTATTATTATCATTATTATCATTATTGCCATTATTACCATTATTATCATTATTATTGTTATTACTATAATTATAATTATTATTATTATTATTATTATAATTATTTTTATTATTATTATCATTATTGTTATTATTATTATTATCATTATTATCATTATTACTATCATTATTACTATTATTATCATTATTATCATTATTATCATTATTATCATTATTGTCAGTAATATTATCATTATTATCATTACTATCATTATTATCATTATTATTATTATTACAATTATTATCATTAATATTATCATTATTAACATTACTATCATATTTTTTATTATTATTATCATTATTATTACTATTACTATCATTAATATCATTATTATCATTATTATCATTATTACCATTATTAACATTATTACTACCGTTATTATCATTATTACCATTATTATCTTTATTATATAATTTTCATTAGTATCACTATCATCCTTATTATCATTATTATCATTATTATCACTATTACTATCATTATTATCATTATTTCCGTTATTATCATTATTATCATTATTATCATAATTATCATTACTATCATTATTATCATTTTTATCATTATTATCTTTATTATCATTATTATCATTATGATCATTATTAACATTATTATCATTATTTTCATAATTATCATTATTATCATTATTATCATTATTATCATTATTATCATTATTACTATCATTATAATCATTATTATCATTGTTAGCATTATTTTCATTATTACTATCATTATTATCATTATTATCATTATTATCATTACTACTATCATTATTATAATTATTATCATTATTATCATTGTTATCATTATTATCACTACTACTATCATTATTATCATTATTACTATCATTATTTTCAATATTATCATTATTATCATTATTATCATTATTATCATTATTACTATCAGTATTATCATTATAATCATTATTACTATCATTATTATCATTATTATGATTATTATCATTATTATCATTCTTATGATTATTATCATTATTACTAAGATTATTATCTATATTATGATTATTATAATTATTATCATTATTATCATTATTACTATCATAATTATCATTATTATCATTATTATCATTATTACTATCATTATTATCATTATTATCATTATTATCATTATTATCATAAATGTCATTATTAACATTATTGTCCTTATTATCATTATTATCATTATTATCATTATTATTATTTTTACTACCATTATTATCATTATTATCATTATTATCATTATTAGCATTATTTTCATTATTACTTTCATTATTATCATTATTATCATCATTATTATTATTACTACAATTACTATCATTATTATCATTATTATCATTATCATTGTTATTATTATTATAATTATTATTATTATTATAATTATTATTATTATTATTTTTATTTTTATTATTTTTATTATTATTATCATTATTATCATTATTACAATTATTATCATTATTATCATTGTTATCATTATTATCATTATTATCATTATTAATATCATTATTCTCATTATTATAATTATTATCATTATTATCACTATTACTATCATTATTATTATTATTATTATTATTACTATCATTATTATCATTATTATCATTATGATCATTATCAACATTATTATCATAATCATCATTATTATAATTATTATCATTATTATCTTTATTACCATTATTATCGTAATTATAATTATTATGATTATTATCATTATTTTCATAAATATCATTATTATCATTATTACTCTTATTATCATTTTTATCCTTACTATAATTATTGTCATTATTATCAGTGTTACTATCATTATTATCATTACTATCACTATTATCATTATTATCATTATTATTAATATCATTATTATTATTATTATTATTATTATTATTATTATTTTTATTGTTATTATCATTATTATCTTTATTACTATTATTATCATTATTATGTTTGTAATCATTATTACAATTATAATCATTATTACAATCATTATTATCATTATTATCATTATTACCATTAATATCATTATTACTATCATTATTTTTATTATTATCATTATTATCATTATTATCGTTATTATCATAATTATCATTATTATCATTATTATCATTTTTATCATTATTATCATTATTATCATTATTGTCATTATTACTATCATTATTATCATTATTATCATTGTTATCATTATTATCATTATTATCATTGTTATCATTATTATCATTATTATCATAATTATTATCATTATTATCATTATTGCCATTATTAACATTATTATCATTATTATTGTTATTATTATTGTTATAATTATTATTATTATTATTGTTATTATAATTATCATTATTATTATTATTATTATTATCATTATTATCACTATAATCATTATTATCATAATTATCATTATTATCTTTAGTATCATTTTTATCATTATTATCATTATTATCATTATTATCAGTATATATATCATTCTTATCATTATCACCATTATTATCATTACTACTATCATTATTATTATTATTATCATTATTATCATTATTATTATCATTATTATCATTATTATCATTTTTACTATAATTATTATCATTATTATCATTATTATCATTATAATCATTATTACTATCATTATTATCAATATTGTCATTGTTAGCATTATTTTCATTATTACTATCATTATTATCATTATTATCATAATTATCCTTATTATCACTATTATCCTTACTATCACTATTATCATTATTATCAGTATAACTATCATTATTATCATTATTATCATTATTATCATAATTATCATTCTTATCATTATTACTATCATTATTATCAATAATATCATTGTTATCATTATTGTCATTATTATCATAATTACTATCATTATTATCATTATTTCCATTATTATCATTATTACTATAATTATCATTTTTATCATTATTACCATTATTATCATTATTATCATTATTATCACTATTACTATAATTATTGTCATTATTTCCGTTTTTATCATTATTATTATTTTTATTATTATTATCATTATTATAACTATTATTATTGTTATTATTGTTATTATTAATATTGTTTTTATTATTATCATTATTATTATTAAAATTATTATTATTATTTTCATTATTATTATCATTATTATCATAATCATCATTATTAACATTATTATAATTATTACCATTATTATCATTATTATTATGATTATTATCATTATTACTATCATTATTATCCTTTTTATCATTATTATCCTTATTATCATTATTATCATTATCAATGTTTTATTAATATTATTATGACTATTATTAACATTATTATTATTATTATTATTATTATTATTATTATTATTATTATTATTATTATTATTATTATTATTATTATTATTATTATTATCATTGTTACTATTATTATCATTATTATCTTTATTATCATTATAATCATTATTATGATTAGTATCAATATCATCATTATTATCAGTATTATGATTACTCTCATTATTATCATTATTATTATTATTACTATCATTGTTATTATTTTTATCATTATTATCATTATTTTCATAATTTTCATTATTATCATTATTATTCTTATTATCATTATTATCATTCTTATCATTATTATCATTATTATCATTATTACTATCAATATTATCAATATTATCACTATTATCATTATTATCATTATTTCCATTATTATCATTATTACTATAATTATCATTTTTATCATTATTACCATTATTATCATTATTATCATTATTATCACTATTACTATAATTATTGTCATTATTTCCGTTTTTATCATTATTATTATTGTTATTATTATTATCATTATTATAAATATTATTATTGTTATTATTGTTATTATTATTATTGTTTTTATTATTATCATTATTATTATTAATATTATTATTATTATTTTTATTATTATAATCATTATTATCATTATTACTATTATTATCATTATTATGTTTGTTATCATTATTACCATTATAATCATTATTACTATCATTATAATCATTATTATCAATTTTATCATTATTATCATTATTACTATCATTATTATTTTTATTATCATTATTATCATTATTATCATTATTATATAATTTTCATTATTATCATTATTATCCTTATTATAATGATTATCATTATTATCATTATTATCATTATTAACATTTTTATCGTTATTACTATCATTATTATCATTATTATCATTATTATTATTATCATCATTATAATCATTATTACAATCATTATTATCATTATAATCATTATTACTATCATTACTATCATTATTTTGATTATTATCATTATTACCATTCCTATTATTATTATCATTATTACTAAGATTATTATCTATATTATCATTATTATCATTATTACCATTATTATCATTATTATCATTATTACTATTATTGTTATCATTTATATCATTATTATCACTATTACTATCATTATTATCATTATTATCATTATTATCATTATTTTCATAATTTTCATTATTATCATTATTTTACTTATTATCATTATTATCATTATCATTAATATCATTAAAATCATTATTATCATTATCATTATTATTATTATTATTAATATTATTAATATTATTAATATCATTATTTTTATTATTATTATTAATATTAATTTTATTATTATTATCATTATTATCATTATTACTATTATTATCATTATTATGTTTGTTATCATTATTACAATTATAATCATTATCACTATCATTATTATCATTATTATCATTGCCATCATTATTATCATTATTATTATCATTATTATTATTATTATCATTATTATCATTATTATCATTATTATCGTAATTATCATTATTACCATTATTATCATTTTTATCATCATTATCATTATTATCATTATTTTCATTATTACTATCATTATTATCATTATTAACATTGTTATCATTATTATCATTATTATCAATATTATTATCATTATTATCATAATTACTAACATTATTATCAATATTATCATTATTATCATTATTATCATTATTATTATTATTATCAACATTATTATCATTATTATCAATATTACCATTATTATCATTATTACCATTAGTATCATTATTATTAGTAATATTATCATTATTATCATTATTATCATTATTATCATTATTATCATTTCTATCATTATTATCATTATTTCATTATTATCATTGTTATCATTATTACTATCATTATTATCAATATTATCATTATTTACATTATTACCACTATTATCATTATTATCATTATTACTAACATTATTATCATTATTATCATTCTAATCATTATTATCATAATTACCATTATTATCACTATTATCAATATTATCATTATTATCATTATTAATATCATTATTATTATTATTATCATTGTAAACATTATTTTCATTATTACTATTATTATTATCATTATTATCATTATTATCATTATTATCATTACTACTATCATTATTATCATTATTATCATTATTATTATTATTACCATTATTATCACTAATATTATCATTATTATCATTATTATCATTATTACCATTATTATCCATATTATATAATTTTCATTATTATCATTATTATCATTGTTATCATTATTATCATTACTACTATCATTATTATCATTATTATCATTATTATTATTATTACCATTATTATCACTAATATTATCATTATTATCATTATTATCATTATTACCATTATTATCCTTATTATATAATTTTCATTATTATCATTATTATCATTATTATCATTATTACTATCATTATTATCTTTCTTATCATTATTATCATTATTATCATTATCATCATAATTATCATTATAATCATTATTATCATTATTACTATCATTATTATCATTATTATCATTATTATCATTATTATCATTATTATCATTATTATCATTATGATCACTATTACTATCATTATTATCATTATTTCCGTTATTATCATTATTATTATTGTTATTATTATTATCATTATTATAACTATTATTATTGTTATTATTGTTATTATTATTATTGTTTGTATTATTATCATTATTATTATTATTTTTATTATTATTATTATTTTTATTATTATTATCATTATTATCATTATTACTATTATTATCATTATTATGTTTGTTATCATTATTATCATTATAATCATTATTACTATCATCATTATCATTATTATCATTTTTATCTTAATTATCATTATTACTATCATTATTATCATTATTATTATTATTACCATTATTATCATTAATATTATCATTATTAACATTACTATCATATTTATTATGATTATCATTATTATTATTAATACTATCATTAATATCATCATTACCATTATTATCATTATTATCATTAATATCATTTTTACCATTATTATGATTATTATCTTTATTATGAGTATTTCTATCATTATTACCATTATCATCATTATTATCATTATTATGATTATTATCAATATTACTATCATTATTATTATTATTATCATTTTTATCATTATTATCATTATTATCATTATGATCATTATTAACATTATTATCATAATCATCATTATTATCATTATTAACCGTCTTATCTTCATTGTCATTATTATCACTATTACTATCGTTATAATAATAATAACTATCATTAATATCAATATTTTCATTATTATCATTATTATCATTATTTTTATCATTATTAACATTATTATCATCATTATCACTATTACCATTATTATCATTCTTATTGTTATTATTATAATTATAATAATTATTATTATCATTACTATAATTATTATCATTATTATTATTATCATTCTTATCATTATTACTATTATTATCATAATTTTATTTATTATCATTATTTTCATTATTATCATTATTACTATCATTATTATCATTATTATCTTTGTTATCATTATTATCATTATTATCATTATTACATTAATTATTATCATTATTATCATTATCATCATTATTATTATTATTACCATTATTATCATTAATATTATTATTATTAATATTACTTTCATATTTATTATGAATATTATCATTATTATTATTATTACTATCATTAATACCATTATTATCATTATCATCATTATTATCATTACTATCATTATTATCATTATCATCATAATTATCATTATAATCATTATTATCATTATTACTATCATTATTATCATTATTATCATTATTATCATTATTATCATTATTATCATTATTATCATTATTATCACTATTACTATCATTATTATCATTATTTCTGTTATTATCATTATTATTATTGTTATTATTATTATCATTATTATAACTATTATTATTGTTATTATTGTTATTATTATTATTGTTTGTATTATTATCATTATTATTATTATTTTTATTATTATTATTATTTTTATTATTATTATCATTATTATCATTATTACTATTATTATCATTATTATGTTTGTTATCATTATTATCATTATAATCATTATTACTATCATCATTATCATTATTATCATTATTATCTTTATTATCATTATTACTATCATTATTGTCATTAATATTATTATTACCATTATTATCATTAATATTATCATTATTAACATTACTATCATATTTATTATGATTATCATTATTATTATTAATACTATCATTAATATCATTATTACCATTATTATCATTATTATCATTAATATCATTTTTACCATAATTATGATTATTATCTTTATTATCAGTATTTCTATCATTATTACCATTATCATCATTATTATCATTATTATGATTATTATCATTATTTCTATCATTATTATTATTATTATCATTTTTATCATTATTATCATTAGTATCATTATGATCATTATTAACATTATTATCATAATCATCATTATTATCATTATTAACCTTCTTATCTTCATTGTCATTATTATCACTATTACTATCGTTATAATAATAATAACTATCATTAATATCAATATTTTCATTATTATCATTATTATCATTATTTTTATCATTATTAACATTATTATCATCATTATCACTATTACCATTATTATCATTCTTATTGTTATTATTATAAATATAATAACTATTATTATCATTACTATAATTATTATCATTATTATTATTATCATTCTTATCATTATTACTATTATTATCATAACTTTATTTATTATCATTATTTTCATTATTATCATTATTACTATCATTATTATCATTATTACCTTTGTTATCATTATTATCATTATTATCATTATTACTTTAATTATTATCATCATTATCATTATCATCATTATTATTATTATTACCATTATTATCATTAATATTATTATTATTAATATTACTATCATATTTATTATGAATATTATCATTATTATTGTTATTACTAACATTAATATCATTATTATCATTATCATAATTATTATCATTACTATCATTATTATCATTATCATCATAATTATCATTATAATCATTATTATCATTATTACTATCATTATTATCATTATTATCATTATTATCATTATTATCATTATTATCATTATTATCATTATTATCACTATTACTATCATTATTATCATTATTTCCGTTATTATCATTATTATTATTGTTATTATTATTATCATTATTATAACTATTATTATTGTTATTATTGTTATTATTATTATTGTTTTTATTATTATCATTATTGTTTTATTTTGATTATAATTATTATTTTTATTATTATTATCATTATTATCATTATTACTATTATTATCATTATTACGTTTGTTATCATTATTATCATTATAATCATTATTACTATCATCATTATCATTATTATCATTATTATCTTTATTATCATTATTACTATCATTATTATCATTATTATTATTATTACCATTATTATCATTAATATTATCATTATTAACATTACTATCATATTTATTATGATTATCATTATTATTATTAATACTATCATTAATATCATCATC
This sequence comes from Vespa mandarinia, assembly GCF_014083535.2. Taxonomy (NCBI): domain Eukaryota; kingdom Metazoa; phylum Arthropoda; class Insecta; order Hymenoptera; family Vespidae; genus Vespa; species Vespa mandarinia. Next base: position 672,176 of record NW_023395879.1, read on the forward strand.
ACCATTATTATCATTATTATCATTAATAACATTTTTACCATTATTATGATTATTATCTTTATTATCAGTATTTCTATCATTATTACCATTATCATCATTATTATCATTATTATGATTATTATCATTATTACTATCATTATTATTATTATTATCATTTTTATCATTATTATCATTATTATCATTATGATCATTATTAACATTATTATCATAATCATCATTATTATCGTTATTAACCTTCTTATCTTCATTGTCATTATTATCACTATTACTATCGTTATAATAATAATAACTATCATTAATATCAATATTTTCATTATTATCATTATTATCATTATTTTTATCATTATTAACATTATTATCATCATTATCACTACTACCATTATTATCATTCTTATTGTTATTATTATAATTATAATAATTATTATTATCATTACTATAATTATTATCATTATTATTATTATCATTCTTATCATTATTACTATTATTATCATAATTTTATTTATTATCATTATTTTCATTATTATCATTATTACTATCATTATTATCATTATTATCTTTGTTATCATTATTATCATTATTATCATTATTACTTTAATTATTATCATTATTATCATTATCATCATTATTATTATTATTACCATTATTATCATTAATATTATTATTATTAATATTACTATCATATTTATTATGAATATTATCGTTATTATTATTATTACTATCATTACTATCATTATTGTCATTATCATCATTATTATCATACTATCATTATTATCATTATCATCATTATTATCATTACTATCATTATTATCATAATATTATTATTATCATTATTATCATTATTACCATTATTATCATTACTACTATCATTATTATCATTATTATCATTATTATCATTACTACCATCATTATTATCACTATTATCATTACTATCATTATTATCATTACTATTATTACTATCATTATTATCATTATCGTCATTATTACCATTATTATCATTATTATCATTATTATCATTATTATCATTATTACTATCATTATTATCATTTTTATCATTATTATCATTATTATCATTATTATCATTATTATCATTTTTATCATTATTAACATTATTACTATCATTATTATCAATATTATAATTATTATCATTATTATCATTATTATCATTATTATCATTATTAGCATTATTTTAATTATTACTATCATTATTATCATTATTTTCGTTATTATCATTATTATCTACATTATCATTATCATTATTAATATTATTATTTTTATTATTATTATTAATATCATTATTATTATTATTATTATTATTATTATTATTATTATTATTATTACCATTATTATCATTATTACTATTATTATCATTATTATCTTTGTTATCATTATGTTCATTATTTTCATTATTACTACCAATATTATCTATATTATCATTGATATCATTGTTATCATTATTATCATTATTACTTTCATTATTATCATTATTATCATTATGATCATTATTAACATTATTATCATAATCATCATTATTATCATTATTATCCTTATTATCTTTATTATCATTAATATCAATATTACTATAATTATTATCATTATTATTATCATTATTATCAATATTATCATTATTATCATTATTATCATTATTATCATTATTATCAGTATTGCTACCATTATTATCATTATTACTATTTTTATAATTATTATCATTATTATTATCATTAATTACATTATTATAATTATTATCATTATTACTATAATTATTATCATTACTATCATTTTTACTATCATTATTATCATTATTATCATTATTATCATTATTATCATTATCATCATTATTACTATCATTATTATCTTTATTATCATTATTACTATCAATATTATCATTATTATCAGTATTATCAATATTATCATTGTTATCATTATTATCATTATTACTATCATTATTTTCAATATTATCATTATTATTATCATTATCATTATTATCATTATTATCATAATTATCATCATTATCATTAATATCATTATTATCATTATTATCATTATTACTATCATTATTATCATTATTATCATTGTTAGCATTATTTTCATTAATACTATTATTATTATCAATATTATCATTATTATCATTACTACTATCATTATTATCATTATTATCATTATTATCATTATTATCATTATTATCACTATTAATATCATTATTATCATTATTACTATCATTATTTTCAATATTATCATTATTATCATTATTATCATTATGACTACAATTATTAATATTATTACCATTATTATCATTATTACCACTATTACAAACATAATTATCATTATTTCTATTATCATTATCACTATTATCATTATTATCATTATTACCATTATTACTATCATTATTATCATTATTATCATTATTATCTGTATTACTACCATTATTATCATTATTAACATTATCATCATAATTATCATTATTATTATCATTATTATTATTATTATCATTATTATCATTATAATTACTCTCACTAACATTATTATCATTATTACTATCATTATTATCAATATTATCATTATTATCATTATTATCATTATTACTATTATTATTATTATTATCACTATTGTCATTATTACTATCATTATTATCATTATCCTTATTATCATTATTATCATTATTATCATTATTACCATTATTATCAGTATTACTATCATTATTATCATTTTTATAATTATTATCATTATTATCATTATTATCATTATTATCATTATTATCATTATTACTATCATTATTATCATTATTATCATTATAATAATTATTATCATTATTATCATTATTATCATTATAAACATTATTACTATCATTATTATCATTATTATGATTATTATCATTACTATCACTCTTATGATAATTATCATTACTTCTAAGATTATTATCTATATTATCATTATTATCATTATTATCATTATTATCATTATTACTAGCATTATTATCATTAATATCACTATTATCAATATTACTACCATTATTATCATTCTTATCATTATTATCATTATTATCATTGTTATCATTATTATCATCATTATCATTATTATTATTATTATTACTTACATTCTTGTAATTATTATCATTATGATCATTATTAACATTATTATCATAATCATCAATATTATCATTATTATCCTTAATATCTTTAATATCATTGTTATCACTATTACTATCATTATTATCATAATTACTAATATTATTATCAATATTATCATTATTATCATTATTATCATTATTATTATCATTATTATCATTATCATCATTATTATTATTATTACCATTATTATCATTAATATTATTATTATTAATATTACTATCATATTTATTATGAATATTATCATTATTATTATTATTACTAACATTAATATCATTATTATCATTATCATAATTATTATCATTACTATCATTATTATCATTATCATCATAATTATCATTATAATCATTATTATCATTATTACTATCATTATTATCATTATTATCATTATTATCATTATTATCATTATTATCATTATTATCATTATTATCACTATTACTACCATTATTATCATTATTTCCGTTATTATCATTATTATTATTGTTATTATTATTATCATTATTATAACTATTATTATTGTTATTATTGTTATTATTATTATTGTTTGTATTATTATCATTATTATTATTATTTTTATTATTATTATTATTTTTATTATTATTATCATTATTATCATTATTACTATTATTATCATTATTATGTTTGTTATCATTATTATCATTATAATCATTATTACTATCATCATTATCATTATTATCATTATTATCTTTATTATCATTATTACTATCATTATTGTCATTACTATTATTATTACCATTATTATCATTAATATTATCATTATTAACATTACTATCATATTTATTATGATTATCATTATTATTATTAATACTATCATTAATATCATCATTACCATTATTATCATTATTATCATTAATATCATTTTTACCATTATTATGATTATTATCTTTATTATCAGTATTTCTATCATTATTACCATTATCATCATTATTATCATTATTATGATTATTATCATTATTACTATCATTATTATTATTATTATCATTTTTATCAATATTATCATTATTATCATTATGATCATTATTAACATTATTATCATAATCATCATTATTATCATTATTAACCTTCTTATCTTCATTGTCATTATTATCACTATTACTATCGTTATAATAATAATAACTATCATTTATATCAATATTTTCATTATTATCATTATTATCATTATTTTTATCATTATTAACATTATTATCATCATTATCACTATTACCATTATTATAATTCTTATTGTTATTATTATAATTATAATAATTATTATTATCATTACTATAATTATTATCATTATTATTATTATCATTCTTATCATTATTACTATTATTATCATAATTTTATTTATTATCATTATTTTCATCATTATCATTATTACTATCATTATTATCATTATTATCTTTGTTATCATTATTATCATTATTATCATTATTACTTTAATTATTATCATTATTATCATTATCATCATTATTATTATTATTACCATTATTATCATTAATATTATTATTATTAATATTACTATCATATTTATTATGAATATTATCATTATTATTATTATTACTATCATTAATATCATTATTATCATTATCATCATTATTATCATTACTATCATTATTATCATTATCATCATTTTTATCATTACAATCATTATTATCATTATTATTATTATTATCATTATTATCATTATTACCATTATTATCATTACAACTATCATTATTATCATTATTATCATTATTATCATTATTACTATCATTATTTTCAATATTATCATTATTATCATTATTATCATTATTACCATTACTATCATAATTATCATCATTATCATTATTATCATTATTATCATTATAATCATTATTATCATTATTACTATCATTATTATCATTATTATCATTGTTAGCATTATTTTAATTAATACTATTATTATTATCATTATTATCATTATTATCATTACTACTATCATTATTATCATTATTATCATTATTATCATTATTATCATTATTATCAATATTAATATCATTATTATCATTATTACTATCATTATTTTCAAAATTGTCATTATTATCATTATTATCATTATTACTATAATTATTATCATTATTACCATTATTATCATTATTACCACTATTACAATCATAATTATCATTATTACTATTATTATTATCAATATTATCATTATTATCATTACTACCATTATTACTATCATTATTATCATTATTATCATTATTATCAGTATTACTAACATTATTATCGTTATTAACATTATCATCAATATTATCATTATTACTATCATTATTGTTACTATTATCATTATTATCATTATTATCATTATTATCATTATTCTCACTATTATCAATATTACCATTATTATCATTATTTCTACTATTATTATCATTATTATCATTATTAGCATTATTTTCATTATTACTATCATTATTATCATTATTTTCGTTATTATCATTATTATCATCATTATCATTATCATTATTAATATTATTATTTTTATTATTATTATTAATATCATTATTATTATTATTATTATTATTATTATTTTTATTATTATTACCATTATTATCATTATTACTATTATTATCATTATTATCTTTGTTATCATTATTACTATCATTATTATCATTATTATCATTATGACTACAATTATTAATATTATTACCATTATTATCATTATTACCACTATTACAATCATAATTATCATTATTTCTATTATTATTATCACTATTATCATTATTATCATTATTACCATTATTACTATCATTATTATCATTATTTCTATCATTATTTCCATTCTTATCATTATTATCGCTATTATCATTATTATCATTATTATCAGTAATATTATCATTATTATCATTATTATCATTATTATCATTATTATTATTATTACCATTATTATCATTAATATTATCATTATTAACATTACTATCATATTTATTAAGATATCATTATTATTATTAATACTATCATTAATATCACTATTATCATTATTATCATTATTATCATTATTACTAACATTATTATCATTATTATCATTATAGTAATTATTATCATTATTATCATTATTATCATTATTACCATTATTATCAGTATTACTATCATTATTATCATTATTATAATTATTATCATTATTATCATTATTATCATTATTACTATCATTATTATCATTATTACCATTAATATCATTATTTTCATAATTATCATTATCATCATTATTATCCTTATTATCACTATTATCATTATTATCATTATTATCATTATTATCATTATTATCAGTATTACTACCATTATTATCATTATTATTATTATTATCATTATTATCATTATTAATATCATTATTATCATTCTTATCATTATTATCATTATAATCATTATTTTCCTTATTATCATTATTATCATTTTATCATTATTATCATAATTATCATTATTATCATTATTATCATTTTTATCATTATTATCATTATTATCATTATTATCATTGTTATCATTATTACTATCATTATTATCAATATTATCATTATTTACATTATTACCACTATTATCATTATTATCATTATTACTAACATTATTATCATTATTATCATTATAATCATTATTATCATAATTACCATTATTATCATTATTATCAATATTATCATTATTATCATTATTAATATCATTATTATTATTATTATCATTGTAAGCATTATTTTCATTATTACTATTATTATTATCATTATTATCATTATTATCTTTATTATCATTACTACTATCATTATTATCATTATTATCATTATTATTATTATTACCATTATTATCACTAATATATCATTATTATCATTATTATCATTATTACCATTATTTTCCTTATTATATAATTTTCATTATTATCATTATTATCATTATTGTCATTATTACTATCATTATTATCTTTCTTATCATTATTATCATTATTATCATTATCATCATAATTATCATTATAATCATTATTATCATTATTACTATCATTATTATCATTATTATCATTATTCTCATTATTATCATTATTATCATTATTATCATTATTATCACTATTACTATCATTATTATCATTATTTCCGTTATTATCATTATTATTATTGTTATTATTATTATCATTATTATAACTATTATTATTGTTATTATTGTTATTATTATTATTGTTTTTATTATTATCATTATTGTTTTATTTTGATTATAATTATTATTTTTATTATTATTATCATTATTATCATTATTACTATTATTATCATTATTACGTTTGTTATCATTATTATCATTATAATCATTATTACTATCATCATTATCATTATTATCATTATTATCTTTATTATCATTATTACTATCATTATTATCATTATTATTATTATTACCATTATTATCATTAATATTATCATTATTAACATTACTATCATATTTATTATGATTATCATTATTATTATTAATACTATCATTAATATCATCATCACCATTATTATCATTATTATCATTAATAACATTTTTACCATTATTATGATTATTATCTTTATTATCAGTATTTCTATCATTATTACCATTATCATCATTATTATCATTATTATGATTATTATCATTATTACTATCATTATTATTATTATTATCATTTTTATCATTATTATCATTATTATCATTATGATCATTATTAACATTATTATCATAATCATCATTATTATCGTTATTAACCTTCTTATCTTCATTGTCATTATTATCACTATTACTATCGTTATAATAATAATAACTATCATTAATATCAATATTTTCATTATTATCATTATTATCATTATTTTTATCATTATTAACATTATTATCATCATTATCACTACTACCATTATTATCATTCTTATTGTTATTATTATAATTATAATAATTATTATTATCATTACTATAATTATTATCATTATTATTATTATCATTCTTATCATTATTACTATTATTATCATAATTTTATTTATTATCATTATTTTCATTATTATCATTATTACTATCATTATTATCATTATTATCTTTGTTATCATTATTATCATTATTATCATTATTACTTTAATTATTATCATTATTATCATTATCATCATTATTATTATTATTACCATTATTATCATTAATATTATTATTATTAATATTACTATCATATTTATTATGAATATTATCGTTATTATTATTATTACTATCATTACTATCATTATTGTCATTATCATCATTATTATCATACTATCATTATTATCATTATCATCATTATTATCATTACTATCATTATTATCATAATATTATTATTATCATTATTATCATTATTACCATTATTATCATTACTACTATCATTATTATCATTATTATCATTATTATCATTACTACCATCATTATTATCACTATTATCATTACTATCATTATTATCATTACTATTATTACTATCATTATTATCATTATCGTCATTATTATCATTATTATCATTATTATCATTATTATCATTATTATCATTATTACTATCATTATTATCATTTTTATCATTATTATCATTATTATCATTATTATCATTATTATCATTTTTATCATTATTAACATTATTACTATCATTATTATCAATATTATAATTATTATCATTATTATCATTATTATCATTATTATAATTATTAGCATTATTTTAATTATTACTATCATTATTATCATTATTTTCGTTATTATCATTATTATCTACATTATCATTATCATTATTAATATTATTATTTTTATTATTATTATTAATATCATTATTATTATTATTATTATTATTATTATTATTATTATTATTATTACCATTATTATCATTATTACTATTATTATCATTATTATCTTTGTTATCATTATGTTCATTATTTTCATTATTACTACCAATATTATCTATATTATCATTGATATCATTGTTATCATTATTATCATTATTACTTTCATTATTATCATTATTATCATTATGATCATTATTAACATTATTATCATAATCATCATTATTATCATTATTATCCTTATTATCTTTATTATCATTAATATCAATATTACTATAATTATTATCATTATTATTATCATTATTATCAATATTATCATTATTATCATTATTATCATTATTATCATTATTATCAGTATTGCTACCATTATTATCATTATTACTATTTTTATAATTATTATCATTATTATTATCATTAATTACATTATTATAATTATTATCATTATTACTATAATTATTATCATTACTATCATTTTTACTATCATTATTATCATTATTATCATTATTATCATTATTATCATTATCATCATTATTACTATCATTATTATCTTTATTATCATTATTACTATCAATATTATCATTATTATCAGTATTATCAATATTATCATTGTTATCATTATTATCATTATTACTATCATTATTTTCAATATTATCATTATTATTATTATTATCATTATTATCATTATTATCATAATTATCATCATTATCATTATTATCATTATTATCATTATTATCATTATTACTATCATTATTATCATTATTATCATTGTTAGCATTATTTTCATTAATACTATTATTATTATCAATATTATCATTATTATCATTACTACTATCATTATTATCATTATTATCATTATTATCATTATTATCATTATTATCACTATTAATATCATTATTATCATTATTACTATCATTATTTTCAATATTATCATTATTATCATTATTATCATTATGACTACAATTATTAATATTATTACCATTATTATCATTATTACCACTATTACAAACATAATTATCATTATTTCTATTATCATTATCACTATTATCATTATTATCATTATTACCATTATTACTATCATTATTATCATTATTATCATTATTATCAGTATTACTACCATTATTATCATTATTAACATTATCATCATAATTATCATTATTATTATCATTATTATTATTATTATCATTATTATCATTATAATTACTCTCACTAACATTATTATCATTATTACTATCATTATTATCAATATTATCATTATTATCATTATTATCATTATTACTATTATTATTATTATTATCACTATTGTCATTATTACTATCATTATTATCATTATCCTTATTATCATTATTATCATTATTATCATTATTACCATTATTATCAGTATTACTATCATTATTATCATTTTTATAATTATTATCATTATTATCATTATTATCATTATTATCATTATTATCATTATTACTATCATTATTATCATTATTATCATTATAATAATTATTATCATTATTATCATTATTATCATTATAAACATTATTACTATCATTATTATCATTATTATGATTATTATCATTACTATCACTCTTATGATAATTATCATTACTTCTAATATTATTATCTATATTATCATTATTATCATTATTATCATTATTATTATTATTACTTACATTATTGTAATTATTATCATTATGATCATTATTAACATTATTATCATAATCATCAATATTATCATTATTATCCTTAATAACTTTAATATCATTGTTATCACTATTACTATCATTATTATCATAATTACTAATATTATTATCAATATTATCATTATTATCATTATTATCATTATTATTATCATTATTAATATTATTATCATTATTATCACTATTACCATTATTATCATTATTACCATTAGTATCATTATTATCAATGTTATAATTATTAACATTATTATAATTACAATCATTATTATCATTATTATCATTATTATCATTATTATTATTATTACCATTATTATCATTAATATTATCATTATTACCATTACTATCATTATTATTACCATTATTATCATTATTGCCATTATTATAATTATTATCATTATTATTGTTATTATTATAATTATAATTATTATTATTATTATTATTATTATTATTATCATTATTATTATTATTATTATTATCATTATTATCATTATTACTATTATTATCATAATTATATTTATTATCATTACTTTCATTATTATCATTATTTCTATCATTATTACGATTCTTATCATTATTATCGTTATTATCATTATTATCATTATTATCAGTAATTTTATCATTATTATCATTATTATCATTATTATCATTATTATCATTATTATCATTATTATGATTGTTATCATTATTACTAAGATTATTATCTATATTTTCATTATTATCATTATTATCATTATTATCCTTATTATCATTATTATCATTACTATCATTATTATCATTATTACCATTATTACTATAATTATTATCATTATTATCATTATTAACATTATTATCATAAATACCATTATTAACAATATTATCCTTATTATCATTATTATCATTATGATCATTATTAACATTATTACCACAATCATCATTATTATCATTATTATCCTTATTACCTTTATTATCATTATTATAATAATTATAATTATCAACATTATTATCATTATTTTCGTAAATATCATTATTATCATTATTATCCTTATTATCATTATTATCCTTACTATCATTATTATCATTATTATCAGTATTACTATCATTATTATCATTACTATCATTATTATAATTATTATCATTATTATCATTCTTATCATTATTACTATCATTATTATCATTATTATCATTTTATCATTATTACTATCATTATTTTCAATATTATCATTATTATCATTATTATCATTATTACTATCATTATTATCATTCTTATCATTATTATCATTATTATCACTATTATCATTATTATCATTATTACTATCATTATTATCATTATTACCATTATTACCATTATTAATATAATTTTCATTATTATCATTATCCTTATTATCATTATTATCATTATTATCATTATTACCATTATTATCAGTATTACTACCATTATTCTCATTATTATCATCATTATCATTATTACTAACATTATTATCATTATTATCATTATAGTAATTATTATCATTATTATCATTATTATCATTATTATCATTATTACTATCATTATTATCATTATTACCATTAATATCATTATTTTCATAAATATCATTATCATCATTATTATCCTTATTATAATTATTATCATTATTATCATTATTATCATTATTATCATTATTATCAGTATTACTACCATTATTATCATTATTATCATTATTATCATTATTATCATTATTACTATCATTATTATCATTCTTAACATTATTATCATTATAATCATTATTATCATTATTATCATTATTATAATATTATCATTATTATCATAATTATCATTATTATCATTATTATCATTTTTATCATTATTATCATTAATATCATTATTATCATTGTTATCATTATTACTATCATTATTATCAATATTATCATTATTTACATTATTATCACTATTATCATTATTATCATTATTACTAACATTATTATCATTATTATCATTATAATCATTATCATCATTATTACTATCATTATTATCATTATTATGATTATTATCATTACTATCAATCTTATGATGATTATCATTATTTCTAAGATTATTATCTATATTATCATTATTATCATTATTATCATTATTATCATTATTACTAGCATTATTATCATTAGTATCACTATTATCAATTAAACTACCATTATTATCATTCTTATCATTATTATCATTATTATCATTGTTATCATTATTATCTTCATTATCATTATTATTTTTATTACTTACATTATTGTCATTATTATCATTATGATCATTATTAACATTATTATCATAATCATCAATATTATCATTATTATCCTTAATATCTTTAATATCATTGTTATCACTATTACTATCATTATTATCATAATTACTAATATTATTATCATTATTATCAATGTTATAATTATTAACATTATTATAATTATAATCATTATTATCATTATTATCATTATTATCATTATTATTATTATTACCATTATTATCATTAATATTATCATTTTTACCATTACTATCATTATTATTATCATTATTATCATTATTGCCATTATTATAATTATTATCATTATTATTGTTATTATTATAATTATAATTATTATTATTATTATTATTATTATTATTATCATTATTATTATTATTATTATTATTATTATTATTATAATTATCATTATTATTATTATTATTTTTTACATTATGATCATTAATACTATTATTATCATAATTATATTTATTATCATTACTTTCATTATTATCATTATTTCTATCATTATTAACATTCTTATCATTATTATCATTATTATCATTATTATGATTATTATAAGTAATATTATCATTATTATCATTATTATCATTATTATTATTATTACCATTATTATCACTAATATTATCATTATTAACATTGCCTACATATTTATTATGATTATCATTATTAATGTTATTACTATCATTAATATCATTATTATCATTATTATCATTATTATCATTATCATCATAATTATCATTATAATCATTATTATCATTATTACTATCATTATTATCATTATTATCATTATTATCATTATTATCATTATTATCATTATTATCATTATTATCACTATTACTATCATTATTATTATTATTTCCGTTATTATCATTATTATTATTGTTATTATTATTATCATTATTATAACTATTATTATTGTTATTATTGTTATTATTATTATTGTTTTTATTATTATCATTATTATTATTATTTTTATTATTATTATTATTATTTTTATTATTATTATCATTATTATCATTATTACTATTATTATCATTATTATGTTTGTTATCATTATTATCATTATAATCATTATTACTATCATCATTATCATTATTATCATTATTATCTTTACTATCATTATTATTATCATTAATATCATTATTATTATTATTATCATTATTATCATTAATATTATCATTATTAACATTACTATCATATTTATTACGATTATCATTATTATTATTAATACTATCATTAATATCATTATTACCATTATTATCATTATTATCATTAATATCATTTTTACCATTATTATCATTATTATCTTTATTATCAGTATTCCTATCATTATTACCATTATCATCATTAATATCATTATTATGATTATTATCATTATGACTATCATTATTATTATTATTATCATTATTATCATTATTATCAATATTAATATCATTATTATCATTAATATCATTATTATCACTATTACTATCATAATTATCATTTTACTATCATTATTATCAATATTATAATTATTATCATTATTACCACTATTACTATCATAATTATCATTATTATCATTATTATCATTATTACTATCATTATTTTCATTATTATCATTATTATCAGTATTACTATCATTATTATCATTATTATCATTATTATTATTATTATCACTATTACTATCATTATTATCATTATTTCCGTTATTATCATTATTAATATTGTTATTATTATTATTATTATTATTATTGTAATTATTATTATTGTTTTTATTATTATCATTATTATTATTATTATTAATATTACTATATTTATTATTATTATCAATATTATCATTATTACTATTATTAGCATTATTATGTATGTTATCATTATTACCATTAAAATCATTATTACTATCATTATTATCATTATTATCATTATTATCATTATTACTATCATTATTATTTTTATTATCACTATTATCATTATTATCATTATTATCATTATTAATATCATTATTATTTTTATTATCATTATTATCATTATTATCATTATTATCATTATTATCATTATTATCATTATTATCAGTAATATTATCATTATTATCATTATTATCATTATTATTATTATTAGCATTATTATCATTAATATTATCATTATTAACATTACTATCACATTTATTATGATTATCATTATTATTATTATTACTATCATTAATATCATTATTATCATTATTTGCATTATTATCATTATTATCATTATTACTATCGTTATTATCATTATTACCATTATTATCATCATTATATAACTTTCATTAGTATCATTATTATCCTTATTATCATTATTATCATTATTATCATTATTATCAGTATTTCTATCATTATTACCATTATCATCATTATTATCATTATTATCATTATTATCATTATTATCATTATTACCATCATTATTATCATTATTTTCATTATTATCATTATTATCATTATTAATATCATTATTATCATTATTTCCATTATTATCATTATTACTATCATATTTATCAATATTATCATGATTATCATTATTATCACTATTACTATTATTTTTATCATTATTTCCGTTATTATCATTATTAATATTGTTATTATTATTATTAATATTATAACTATTATTATTATTATTATTATTGTTATTGTTATTATTATTATGGTTTTTATTATTATCATTATTATTATTATTATTATTATTATTGTTATTTTTATTATTATAATCATTATTATCATTATTGCTACTATTATCATTATTATGTATGTTATCATTATTACCATTATAATCATTATTACTATCATTATTATCATTATTATCATTATTACCATTATTATCATTATTACTATCATTATTATTTTTATTATCATTATTATCATTATTATCATTATTATCATTATTACTATCATTAATATTTTTATTATAATTATTATCATTATTATCATTATTACTATCGTTATTACCATTATTACCATTATTATCATTATTATATAATTTTCATTAGTATCATTAATATTCTTATTACATTTATTATCATTATTATCATTATTATCATTATTATCATTATTATCCTTATTATCATTCTAATCATTATTACTAACATTATTATCATTATTATCATTATAGTAATTATTATCATTATTATCATTATTATCATTATTACCATTATTATCAGTATTATTATCATTATTATCATTATTATAATCATTATCATTATTATCATTATTATCACTATTACTATCATTATTATCATTATTACCATTAATATCATTATTTTCATAATTATCATTATCATCATTATTATCATTATCGTTATTATCATTACTATCATTATTATCATTAATATTATTATCATCATTATTACCATTATTACTATCATCATTATCATTATTATCATTATTATCACTATTATCATTATTATCATTATTACTATCATTATTATCATTATTACCATTACTATCATTATTTTCATAATTATCATTATTATCATTGTTATCATTATTGTCATTATTACTATCTTTTTTATCATTATTATCATTGTTATCATTATTATCATTAATATCATTATTTCTATCATTATTATCATTATTACCATTATGATCCTAATCATCATTATTATCAATTTTATCCATATTATCTTTGTTATCATTATTAGCATTATTACTATCATTATTATAATTATTACTATCATTATTATCATTATATCATTATTCTCAATATTATCATTATTACTATCATTATTATCATTATTATCATTTTATCATTATTATCATTATTATCATTATTATCATTAATATCATTATTACTATCATTATTATTATTATTATCATTATTATCATTATTATCATTTTTCTCATAATTATCATTATTATCATTATTATCATTATTACTATTATTATTATCATTACTATCATTATTTTCATTATTATCCTTAATATCTTTATTATCATTATTATCACTATTACTATCATTATTATCATAATTACTAACATTATTATCAATATTATCATTATTATCATTATTATCATTATTATTATCATTATTAACATTATTATCATTATTATCATTATTACCGTCATTATCTTTATTACCATTAGTATCAATATTATCAGTATTATCAGTAATATTATCATTATTATCATTATTATCATTATTATCATTATTATCATTATTATCACTATTACCATTATTATCATTATTATCATTAGTATCAGTATTATCACTGTTATAATTATTATCATTATTATAATTATAATCATTATTTTCATTATTATCATTATTATGATTATTATCATTATTATTATTATTACCATTATTATCATTAATATTATCATTATTACCATTACTATCATTATTATTATCATTATTATCATTTTTGCCATTATTATAATTATTATCATGATTATTGTTATTACTATTATTATAATTATTATTATTATTATTATTATTATTATTATTATTATTATTATTATTATTATTATTATAATTATCATTATTATTATTATTATTTTTATCATTATTATCATTATTACTATTATTATCATAATTATATTTATTATCATTACTTTCATTATTATCATTATTTCTATCATTATTAACATTCTTATCATTATTATCATTATTATCATTATTATGATTATTATAAGTAATATTATCATTATTATCATTATTATCATTATTATTATTATTACCATTATTATCACTAATATTATCATTACTAACATTGCCTACATATTTATTATAATTATCATTATTAATGTTATTACTATCATTAATATCATTATTATCATTATTATCATTATTATCATTATCATCATATTTATCATTATAATCATTATTATCATTATTACTATCATTATTATCATTATTATCATTATTATCATTATTATCATTATTATCATTATTATCATTATTATCACTATTACTATCATTATTACCATTATTTCCGTTATTATCATTATTATTATTGTTATTATTATTATCATTATTATAACTATTATTATTGTTATTATTGTTATTATTATTATTGTTTTTATTATTATCATTATTATTATTATTTTTATTATTATTATTATTTTTATTATTATTATCATTATTATCATTATTATCAATATTACTATCATTATTATCATTAATATCATTATTATCACTATTACTATCATAATTATCATTTTACTATCATTATTATCAATATTATAATTATTATCATTATTACCACTATTACTATCATAATTATCATTATTATCATTATTATCATTATTACTATCATTATTTTCATTATTATCATTATTATCAGTATTACTATCATTATTATCATTATTATCATTATTATCATTATTATCACTATTACTATCATTATTATCATTATTTCCGTTATTATCATTATTAATATTGTTATTATTATTATTATTATTATTATTGTAATTATTATTATTGTTTTTATTATTATCATTATTATTATTATTATTATTACTATATTTATTATTATTATCAATATTATCATTATTAGTATTATTAGCATTATTATGTATGTTATCATTATTACCATTATAATCATTATTACTATCATTATTATCATTATTATCATTATTATCATTATTATCATTATTACTATCATTATTATTTTTATTATCACTATTATCATTATTATCATTATTATCATTATTAATTTCATTATTATTTTTATTATCATTATTATCATTATTATCATTATTATCATAATTATCATTATTAGCATTATTATCATTTTTATCATTATTATCATTATTATCATTATTATCATTATTACTATCATTATTATCATTATTATCATTGTTATCATTATTATCATTATCATCATTATTACTTTCATTATTATCATTATTATTATTATGATCCTTAATAACATTATTAACATAATCATCAATATTATCATTAATATCCTTAATATCTTTATTATCATTATTATCACTGTTACTACCATTATTGTCATAATTACTAACATTATTATCATAATTATCATTATTATCATTATTATTATTATTATAATCAATATTATCATTATTGCCATTATTATAATTATTATTATTATTATTGTTATTATTATAATTATAATTATTATTACTATTATTATTATTATTATTATTATCATTATTATTATTATTACTATTATCATTTTTATCATTATTTATATTAATATCATATTTATATTTATTATCATTACTTTCTTTATTATCATTATTTTTATCATTATTACCGTTCTTATCATTATTATAATTATTATCATTATTATCATTATTATCAGTAATATTATCATTATTAACATTACTATCACATTTATTATGATTATCATTAGTATTATTATTACTATCATTAATATCATTATTATCATTATTTTCATTGTTATCATTATTATCATTATTACTATCGTTATTATCATTATTACCATTATTATCATCATTATATAACTTTCATTAGTATCATTATTATCCTTATTATCATTATTATCATTATTATCATTATTATCATTATTATCAGTATTTCTATCATTATTACCATTATCATCATTATTATCATTATTATCATTATTATCATTATTATCATTATTACCATCATTATTATCATTATTATCATTATTATCATTATTATCATTATTACCATTTTTATCATTATTATCATTATTACTATTATTATTTTCAATATTATAGTTATTATCATTATTATCATTATAATCATTATCATCATTATTATCATTATTACCAACATTATTATCATTATTATCATTATTAACATTGTAAACATTATTACTATCATTATTATCATTATTGTCATTAATAACATTATTATCATTATCATCATTATTACTATCATTATTATCATTATTATCATTATTATCATTATTACTTTCAATATTATCATTTTTTATCATTATCATCATTATTATCATTATTATCATTGTTATCATTATTACTATCATTATTATCAATATTATCATTATTATCATTATTACCATTATTATCGTTATTATCATTATTACTAACATAATTATCATTATTATTATTATAATCATTATTATCATAATTATCATTATTATCATTATTATCATTATAATCATTATTATCATTATTATCATTATTATCATTATTATCAATATTATCATTATTACCATTATTATCATTTTATCATTATTATCATTATTATCATTATTATAATTAATATCATTATTACTATCATTATTATTATTATTATCATTATTATCATTATTATCATTATTATCATAATTATCATTATTATCATTATTATCATTTTTCTCATTATTACTAACATTATTATCATTATTATCATTATTACTAATATTATTATCATTATTATCATTATTACTTTCATTATTTCATTATTATCATTATGATCATTATTAACATTATTATCATAATCATCATTATTATCATTATTATCCTTAATATCTTTATTATCATTATTATCACTATTACTATCATTATTATCATAATTACTAACATTATTATCAATATTATCATTATTATCATTATTATCATTATTATTATCATTATTAACATTATTATCATTATTATCATTATTACCGTTATTATCATTATTACCATTTTTATCATTATTATCACTATTATAATTAATATCATTATTATCATTAATACCATTATTATCATTATTATCATTATTATCCTTATTATCATTATTATCATTATTATCATTATTATCATTATTATCATTATTATCATTATTACTATCATTATTATCATTATTATCATGTTTATCATTATTATCATAAATATCATTATTAACATTATTATCCTAATTATCATTATTATCATTATTATTATTATTATCATTATTACTATCATTATTAACATTATTATCATTATTAGCATTATTTTCATTATTACAATCATTATTATCATTATTTTCTTCATTATTATTATTACTACCATTATTATCATCATTATCATTATTATCATTATCATTGTAATTATTATTATAATTATTATTATTATTATCATTATTGTTATTATTATTTTTATTTTTATTATTTTTATTATTATTATCATTATTATCATTATTACTATTATTATCATTATTACTTTGTTATCATTATTATCATTATTATCATTATTACTATCATTATTATTATTATTATAATAATTATCATTATTATCACTATTACTATCATTATTATCATAATTATCATTATTATCATTATTATCATTTTTATCATTATTATCATTATAATCATTATTATCATTATAATCATTATTATCATTATTATCATTATTTTCATAATTTTCATTATTATCATTATTATCCTTATTACCATTGTTATCATTATTAACATTTATACCATTATTACTATCATTATTATCATTATTATCATTGTTATCAATATTGTCATTATTATCATTATTACTATCAATATTATCATTATTATCATTATTATCAGTATTATACTTATTACTATCATTAATACCATTATTACCATTATTATCATTATTATCATTATTATCATATCATTATTATTAATCTTATTATTATTATTATTATTATCATTATTATCAGTATTACTACCATTATTATCATTATTATCATTATTATCATTATTTCTATCATTATTACCATTACCATCATTATTATCATTATTATCATTATTATCATTATTATTACCATTACTGTCATTATTTTCATCATTATCATTATTATCCTTATTATCATTATTATCATTATTATCATTATTATCTTTATTTTCAGTATTACTACCATTATTATCATTATTATCATCATTATCATTATTACTAATATTATTATCATTATTATCATTATAGTAATTATTATCATTATTAACATTATTATCATTATTACCATTATTATCAGTACTAATATCATTATTATCATTATTATAATTATTATCATTATTATCATTATTATCATTATTACTATCATTATTATCATTATTACCATTAATATCATTATTTTCATAATTATCATTATCATCATTATTATCAATATTACCATTATTATCATTATTAATATCATTATTATTATTATAATCATTGTAAGCATTATTTTCATTATTACTATTATAATTATCATTATTATCATTATTATCATTATTATCATTACTGCTATCATTATTATCATTATTATCATTATTATCATTATTATCAGTATTACTATCATTATTATCATTATTATCATTATTATCATTATTATCACTATTTTCATAATTTTCATTATTATCATTATTATCCTTATTATCATTATTATCATTATCATTAATATCATTAATATCATTATTATCATTATCATTATTATTATTATTATTATTATTATTATTATTTTAATATCATTATTATTATTATTATTATTATTATTAATTATATTATTATTATAATTATTATCATTATTACTATTATTATCGTTGTTATGTTTGTTATCATTATTAGAATTATAATTATTATTACCATCATTATTATCATTATTATCACTATTACCATTATTATCATTATTATCATTAGTATCAGTATTATCACTGTTATAATTATTATCATTATTATAATTATAATCATTATTATCATTATTATCATTATTATCATTATTATCATTATTATTATTATTACGATTATTATCACTAATATTATCATTATTAACATTGCCTACATATTTATTATGATTATCATTATTAATGTTATTAACATCATTAATATCATTATTATCATTATTATCATTATTATCAGTATCATCATAATTATCATTATAATCATTATTATCAGTATTTCTATCATTATTACCATTATCATCATTATTATCATTATTATCATTATTATCATTATTATCATTATTACCATCATTATTATCATTATTATCATTATTATCATTATTATCATTATTATCATTATTACCATTTTTATCATTATTATCATTATTACTATTATTATTATCAATATTATAGTTATTATCATTATTATCATTATAATCATTATTATCATTATTATCATTATTACCAACATTATTATCATTATTATCATTATTACCATTGTAAACATTATTACTATCATTATTATCATTATTATCATTAATAACATTATTATCATTATCATCATTATTACTATCATTATTATCATTATTATCATTATTATCATTATTACTATCAATATTATCATTTTTTATCATTACTATCATTATTATCATTATTATCATTGTTATCATTATTACTATCATTATTATCAATATTATCATTATTATCATTATTATCATTATTATCGTTATTATCATTATTACTAACATAATTATCATTATTATTATTATAATCATTATTATCATAATTATCATTATTATCATTATTATCATTATTATCATTATTATCATTATTATCATTATTATCATTATTATCAATATTATCATTATTATCATTATTATCATTTTATCATTATTATCATTATTATCATTATTATAATTAATATCATTATTACTATCATTATTATTATTATTATCATTATTATCATTATTATCATTATTATCATAATTATCATTATTATCATTATTATCATTTTTCTCATAATTATCATTATTATCATTATTATCATTATTACTATTATTATTATCTTTATTATCATTATTACTTTCATTATTTCATTATTATCATTATGATCATTATTAACATTATTATCATAATCATCATTATTATCATTATTATCCTTAATATCTTTATTATCATTATTATCACTATTACTATCATTATTATCATAATTACTAACATTATTATCAATATTATCATTATTATCATTATTATCATTATTATTATCATTATTAACATTATTATCATTATTATCATTATTACCGTTATTATCATTATTACCATTAGTATCAATATTATTAGTATTATCAGTAATATTATCATTATTATCAATATTATCATTATTATCTTTATTATCATTATTATCAGTAATATTATCATTATCATCATTATTATCATTATTATCATTATTACTATCATTATTATAATTTTTATCATTATTATCATTATCATCGTAATTATCATTATTATCATTTTTATCATTATTAACATTAATACTATCATTATTATCAATATTATGATTATTATCATTATTATCATTATTAACATTGTTAACATTATTATCATTATTACTAACATTATTATCATTATTATCATTATAATAATTATTATCATTATTATCATTATTATCATTATAAACATTTTTACTATCATTATTATCATTATTATGATTATTATATTTATTATCATTCTTATGATTATTGCCATTATTACTAAGATTATAATCTATATTATCATTATTATCATTATTATCATTCCTATCATTAATTTCATAAATACCATTATTAACAATATTATCCTTATTATCATTATTATCATTATGATCATTATTAACATTATTATCACAATCATCATTATTATCATTATAATCCTTATTATCTATATTATCATTATTATCATAATAATAATTATTATCATTATAACCATTATTTTCATAAATATCATTATTAACATTATTATCCTTTTTATCATGATTATCCTTACTATCATTATTATCATTATTATCTGTATTACTATCATTATTATCATTACTATTATTATTATCATTATTATCATTATTATCATTATTATCCTTATTATCATTATTATCATTATTATCATTATTACCGTAATTATCAGTATTACTACCATCATTATGATTATTATCATTATTATCATTATTATTATCATTATTAACATTATTATCATTATTATCATTATTAGCGTTATTATCATTATTACCATTAGTATCAATATTATTAGTATTATCAGTAATATTATCATTATTATCAATATTATCATTATTATCTTTATTATCATTATTATCAGTAATATTATCATTATCATCATTATTATCATTATTATCATTATTACTATCATTATTATAATTTTTATCATTATTATCATTATCATCGTAATTATCATTATTATCATTTTTATCATTATTAACATTAATACTATCATTATTATCAATATTATGATTATTATCATTATTATCATTATTAACATTGTTAACATTATTATCATTATTACTAACATTATTATCATTATTATCATTATAATAATTATTATCATTATTATCATTATTATCATTATAAACATTTTTACTATCATTATTATCATTATTATGATTATTATATTTATTATCATTCTTATGATTATTGCCATTATTACTAAGATTATAATCTATATTATCATTATTATCATTATTATCATTACTATCATTAATTTCATAAATACCATTATTAACAATATTATCCTTATTATCATTATTATCATTATGATCATTATTAACATTATTATCACAATCATCATTATTATCATTATAATCCTTATTATCTATATTATCATTATTATCATAATAATAATTATTATCATTATAACCATTATTTTCATAAATATCATTATTAACATTATTATCCTTTTTATCATGATTATCCTTACTATCATTATTATCATTATTATCTGTATTACTATCATTATTATCATTACTATTATTATTATCATTATTATCATTATTATCATTATTATCCTTATTATCATTATTATCATTATTATCATTATTACCGTAATTATCAGTATTACTACCATCATTATGATTATTATCATTATTATCATTATTATCATTATTATCATTATTATCATTATAATCATTATTATCATTATTACTATCATTATTATCAATATTATCATTTTTATCATTATTATAATTATTATCATTATTATCATTATTACTAACATTATTATCATTATTATCATTATAATCATTATTATCATAATTATCATTATTATAATTATTATCATTATTATCATTATTATCATTACTACTATCATTATTATCATTATTATCATTATTAACATTATTATCACTATTACAATCATAATTATCATTATTACTATTTTTATTATCAATATTATAATTATTATCATTATTACCATTATTACTATCATTATTATCATTATTATCATTATTATCATTATTATCATTATTATCATTATTATTATCATTATTATCATTATTATCATTATTATCATTAATATAACTATTACCGTTATAATCATTATTACCATTTTTATCATTATTTTCACTATTATAATTAATATCATTATTATCATTAATACCATTATTATCATTAATATCATTATTATCCTTATTATCATTATTATCATTATTATCATTATTATCATTATTATCATTATTACTATCATTATTATCATTATTATCATGTTTAACATTATTATCATAAATATCATTATTAACGTTATTATCCTTATTATCATTATTATCATTATTATTATTATTATCATTATTACTATCATTATTAACATTATTATCATTATTATCATTATTTTCATTATTACAATCATTATTAACATTATTTTCTTCATTATTATTATTACTACCATTATTATCATTATTATCATTATTATCATTATCATTGTAATTATTATTATAATTATTATTATTATTATCATTATTGTTATTATTATTTTTATTTTTATTATTTTTATTATTATTATCATTATTATCATTATTACTATTATTATCATTATTACTTTGTTATCATTATTATCATTATTATCATTATTACTATCATTAATATAATTATTATAATAATTATCATTATTATCACTATTACTATCATTATTATTATAATTATCATTATTATCATTATTATCATTTTTATCATTATTATCATTATAATCATTATTATCATTATTATCATTATTACCATTATTATCATTATTTTCATAATTTTCATTATTATCATTATTATCCTTATTACCATTATTATCATTATTAACATTATTATCATTATTACTATCATTATTATCATTATTATCATTGTTATCATTATTGTCATTATTATCATTATTACTATCATTATTATCATTATTATCATTATTATCAGTATTATAATTATTACTATCATTAATACCATTATTACCATTATTATCATTATTATCATTATTATCATATCATTATTATTAATCTTATTATTAATATTATTATTATCATCATTATCAGTATTACTACCATTATTATCATTATTATCAATATTATCATTATTTCTATCATTATTACCATTACCATCATTATTATCATTATTATCATTATTATCATTATTATTATTATTACTATCATTATTATCATTATTATCATTATTATCATTATTATCACTATTATCATTATTATCATTATTACTATCATTATTATCATTATTACCATTATTACCCATATTAATATAATTTTCATTATTATCATTATCCTTTTTATCATTATTATCAATAATATCATTATTAACATTATTATCAGTATTACTATCATAATTATCATTATTATAATTATTATCAATATTATCATTATTATCATTATTACTATTACTATTATCATTATTACCATTACTGTCATTATTTTCATAATTATCATTATTATCCTTATTATCATTATTATCATTATTATCATTATTATCTTTATTTTCAGTATTACTACCATTATTATCATTATTATCATTATTATCATCATTATCATTATTACTAATATTATTATCATTATTATCATTATAGTAATTATTATCATTATTATCATTATTATCATTATTACCATTATTATCAGTACTACTATCATTATTATCATTATTATAATTATTATCATTATTATCATTATTATCATTATTACTATCATTATTATCATTATTACCATTAATATCATTATTTTCATAATTATCATTATCATCATTATTATCCTTATTATCACTCTTATCATTATTATCATTATTATCATTATTATCAGTATTACTACCATTATTATCATTATTATCATTATTATCATTATTATCATTATTACTATCATTATTATCATTCATATCATCATTATCATTATAATCATTATTATCATTATTATCATTATTATCATTTTATTATTATTATCATAATTATCATTATTATCATTATTATCATTTTTATCATTATTATCATTATTATCATTATTATCATTGTTATCATTATTACTATCATTATTGTCAATATTATCATTATTTACATTATTATCACTATTATCATTATTATCATTATTAGTAACATTATTATCATTATTATCATTATAATCATTATTATCATAATTACCATTATTATCATTATTATCAAAATTACCATTATTATCATTATTAACATCATTATTATTATTATTATCATTGTAAGCATTATTTTCATTATTACTATTATTATTATCATTATTATCATTATTATCATTATTATCATTACTACTATCATTATTATCATTATTATCATTATTATCATTATTATCATTATTATCAGTATTACTATCCTTATTATCATTATTATCATTATTATCATTATTATCATTATTTTCATAATTTTCATTATTATCATTATTATCCTTATTATCATTATTATCATTATCATTAATATCATTAATATCATTATTATCATTATCATTATTATTATTATTATTATTATTATTATTATTTTAATATCATTATTATTATTATTATTATTATTATTATTAATTATATTATTATTATAATTATTATCATTATTACTATTATTATCATTGTTATGTTTGTTATCATTATTAGAATTATAATTATTATTACCATCATTATTATCATTATTATCACTATTACATTATTATCATTATTATCATTAGTATCAGTATTATCACTGTTATAATTATTATCATTATTATAATTATAATCATTATTATCATTATTATCATTATTATCATTATTATCATTATTATTATTATTACCATTATTATCACTAATATTATCATTATTAACATTGCCTACATATTTATTATGATTATCATTATTAATGTTATTACTATCATTAATATCATTATTATCATTATTATCATTATTATCATTATCATCATAATTATCATTATAATCATTATTATCATTATTACTATCATTATTATCATTATTATCATTATTATCATTATTATCATTATTATCATTATTATCATTATTATCACTATTACTATCATTATTATCATTATTTCCGTTATTATCATTATTATTATTGTTATTATTATTATCATTATTATAACTATTACTATTGTTATTATTGTTATTATTATTATTGTTTTTATTATTATCATTATTATTATTATTTTTATTATTATTATTATTATTTTTATTATTATTATCATTATTATCATTATTACTATTATTATCATTATTATGTTTGTTATCATTATTATCATTATAATCATTATTACTATCATCATTATTATTATTATCATTATTATCTTTATTATCATTATTACTATCATTATTATCATTATTATTATTATTATCATTATTATCATTAACATTATCATTATTAACATTACTATCATATTTATTACGATTATCATTATTATTATTAATACGATCATTAATATCATTATTACCATTATTATCATTATTATCATTAATATCATTTTTAACATTATTATCATTATTATCTTTATTATCAATATTTCTATCATTATTACCATTATCATCATTATTATCATTATTATGATTATTATCATTATTACTATCATTATTATTGTTATTATCATTATTATCATTATTATCATTATTATCATAATTATGATTATTATCATTATTACTAAGATTACTATCTATATGATCATTATTATCATTATTATCATTATTATCATTATTAACATAATTACCATTATTAACAATATTATCCTTATTACCATTATTATCATTTCGATCATTATTAACATTATTATCACAATCATCATTATTATCAATTTTATCCTCATTACCTTTATTATCATTATTATAATAATTATAATTATCAACATTATTATCATTATTTTCATAAATATCATTATTATCATTATTATCCTTATTATCATTATTATCCTTACTATCATTATTATCATTATTATCAGTATTACTATCATTATTATCATTA
The DNA here is from genome assembly GCF_014083535.2 of Vespa mandarinia. Lineage (NCBI taxonomy): Eukaryota > Metazoa > Arthropoda > Insecta > Hymenoptera > Vespidae > Vespa > Vespa mandarinia. Next base: position 701,996 of record NW_023395879.1, read on the forward strand.
CTATCATTATTATCATTATTATCATTATTATCATTCTTATCATTATTACTATCATTATTATCATTATTATCATTTCATCATTATTACTATCATTATTTTCAATATTATCATTATTATCATTATTATCATTATTACTATCATTATTATCATTATTATCATTATTATCATTATTATCACCATTATCATTATTATCATTATTATGATTATTATCATTTTTATCAGTATTACTATCATTATTATCATTACTATCATTATTATCATTATTACCATTACTATCATTATTTTCATAATTATCATTATTATCCTTATTATCATTATTATCATTATTATCATTATTATCTTTATTATCAGTATTACTACCATTATTATCATTATTACCATTACTATCATTATTTTCATAATTATCATTATTATCATTATTATCCTTATTATCATTATTATCATTATTATCATTATTATCATTATTATCACTATTACTACCATTATTATCATTATTAACATTATTATCATTATTAACATTATTACTATCATTATTAACATTCTTATCATTATTATCATTATTATCAATATTATCATTATTATCATTATTATCATTTTATCATTATTTTCATTATTATTATTTTTATCATTATTATCATTGTTATCATTATTATCATTATTACTATCTTTTTTATCATTATTATCATTGTTATCATTATTATCATTATTATCATTATATCTATCATTATTATCATTATTATCATTATTATCATAATCATCATTATTATCAATTTTATCCATATTATCTTTGTTACCATTACTATCACTATTACTATCATTATTATAATTATTACTATCATTATTATCATTACATCATTATTCTCAATATTATCATTACTACTATCATTATTATCATTATTTTCATTTTTATCATTATTATCATTATTATTATTATTATTTTCATTATTATCATTATTATCATTACTAATATCGTTACTATCATTATTATCACTATTACTATCATTATTATCATTATTACTATCATTATTTTCAATATTGTCATTATTATCATTATTATTACCATTATTACTATCATTATTATCATTATTATCATATTTAATATTATTATTATAATTATTACCTTTATTATCATTAATATTATCATTATTATCCTTATTATCATTATTATCATTAAAATTGTTATTACCATTATTATTATTATGATTATTATAGTCATTTTTATTATTATTATTATTATTATTATTATTATTATTATTATTATTATTATCATTGTTACTATAATTATCATTATTATGTTTATTACCATTATTATCATTTTGATGAATAGTATCATTATTATCATTATTATCAGTATTACTATCATTATTATCATTATTATCAGTATTACTATCATTATTATCATTATTATCAATATTATCATCATTATCATTTTTATCACTATTACTATCATTATTATCATTATTACTATCATTATTATCATTAATATCATTATTATCACTATTACTATCATAATTATCATTATTACTATCATTATTATCAATAATATAATTATTATCATTATTACCACTATTACTATCATAATTATCATTATTATCATTATTATCATTATTACTATCATTATTTTCATTATTATCATTATTATCATTATTACTATCATTATTATCATTATTTCCATTATTATCATTATTACTATCATATTTATCATTATTATCATTATTATCATTAATATCATTATTATCACTATTACTATGATTTTTATCATTATTTCCGTTATTATCATTATTAATATTGTTTTTATTATTATTAATATTATAACTATTATTATTATTATTATTATTGTTATTGTTATTATTATTAGGTTTTTTATTATTATCATTATTATTATTATTATAATTATTATTATTATTTTTATTATTATTATTATTATTATCATTATTACTATTATTATCATTATTATGTATGTTATCATTATTACCATTATAATCATTATTACTATCATTATTATCATTATTTTCATTATTACCATTATTATCATTATTACTATCATTATTATTATTATTATCATTATTATCATTATTATCATTATTACTATCATTATTATCATTGTTATCATTGTTATCATTATTATAATTATTATCATTATTACTTTCATTGTTATCATTATTATTATTATGATCATTATTAACATTATTAACATAATCATCAATATTATCATTATTATCCTTAATACCTTTATTATCATTATTATCACTATTACTATCATTATTATCATAATTACTAACATTATTATCATAATTATCATTATTATCATTATTATCATTATTATTATCATTATTATCATTATTGCCATTATTATAATTATTTTTATTATTATTGTTATTATTATACTTATAATTATTATTATTATTATTATTATTATTATTATTATCATTATTATTATTATTATTATTATCATTTTTATCATTATTACTATTATTATCAGAATTATATTTATTATCATTACTTTCATTATTATCATTATTTGTATCATTATTACCATTCTTATCATTGTTATCATTATTATCATTAATATCATTATTATCAGTAATATTATCATTATTATCATTATTATCATTATTATTATTATTACCATTATTATCATTAATATTATCATCATTAACATTACTATCACATTTATTATGATTATCATTATTAATATTATTACTATCATTAATATCATTATTATCATTATTTTCATTATTATCATTATTATCATTATTACTATCGTTATTATCATTATTACCTTTATTATCATTATTATATAATTTTCATTAGTATCATTATTATTCTTATTATCTTTATTATCATTCTTATCATTATTATCATTATTATCATTCTTATCCTTATTATCATTCTAATCATTATTACTATCATTATTATCATTATTATCATTATTATCATTATTATCATTATTATCAGTATTACTACCATTATTACCATTATTATCATCATTATCATTATTACTAACATTATTATCATTATTATTATTATTATCATTATTACTATCATTATTATCATTATTACCATTAATATCATTCTTTACATAATTATCATTATCATCATTATTATCCTTATTATCACTATTATCATTATTATCATTATTATCATTATTATCATTATTATCAATATTACTACCATTATTATCATTATTATCATTATTATCATTATTATCATTATTACTATAATTATTATCATTATTACCATTACTGTCATTATTTTCATAATTATCATTATTATCCTTATTATCATTATTATCATTAATATCATTATTATCTTTATTTTCAGTATTACTACCATTATTATCATTATTATCATCATTATCATTATTACTAATATTATTATCATTATTATCATTATAGTAATTATTATCATTATTATCATTATTATCATTATTACCATTATTATCAGTACTACTATCATTATTATCATTATTATAATTATTATCATTATTATCATTATTATCATTATTACTATCATTATTATCATTATTACCATTATTATCATTATTTTCATAATTATCATTATCATCATTATTATCCTTATTATCACTCTTATCATTATTATCATTATTATCATTATTATCAGTATTACTACCATTATTATCATTATTGTCATTATTATCATTATTATCATTATTACTATCATTATTATCATTCTTATCATCATTATCATTATAATCATTATTATCATTATTATCATTATTATCATTTTATAATTATTATCATAATTATCATTATTATCATTATTATCATTTTTATCATTATTATCATTATTATCATTATTATCATTGTTATCATTATTACTATCATTATTGTCAATATTATCATTATTTACATTATTATCACCATTATCATTATTATCATTATTAGTAACATTATTGTCATTATTATCATTATAATCATTATTATCATAATTACCATTATTATCATTATTATCAATATTACCATTATTATCATTATTAATATCAGTATTATTATTATTATCATTGTAAGCATTATTTTCATTATTACTATTATAATTATCATTATTATCATTATTATCATTATTATCATTACTACTATCATTTTTATCATTATTATCATTATTATCATTATTATCATTATTATCAGTATTACTATCATTATTATCATTATTATCATTATTATCATTATTATCATTATTTTCATAATTTTCATTATTATCATTATTATCCTTATTATCATTATTATCATTATCATTAATATCATTAATATCATTATTATCATTATCATTATTATTATTATTATTATTATTTTAATATCATTATTATTATTATTATTATTATTATTAATTATATTATTATTATAATTATTATCATTATTACTATTATTATCATTGTTATGTTTGTTATCATTATTAGATTTATAATTATTATTACCATCATTATTATCATTATTATCACTATTACCATTATTATCATTATTATCATTAGTATCAGTATTATCACTGTTATAATTATTATCATTATTATAATTATAATCATTATTATCATTATTATCATTATTATCATTATTATCATTATTATTATTATTACCATTATTATCACTAATATTATCATTATTAACATTGCCTACATATTTATTATGATTATCATTATTAATGTTATTACTATCATTAATATCATTATTATCATTATTATCATTATTATCATTATCATCATAATTATCATTATAATCATTATTATCAGTATTTCTATCATTATTACCATTATCATCATTATTATCATTATTATCATTATTATCATTATTATCATTATTACCATCATTATTATCATTATTATCATTATTATCATTATTATCATTATTATCATTATTACCATTTTTATCATTATTATCATTATTACTATTATTATTATCAATATTATAGTTATTATCATTATTATCATTATAATCATTATTATCATTATTATCATTATTACCAACATTATTATCATTATTATCATTATTACCATTGTAAACATTATTACTATCATTATTATCATTATTATCATTAATAACATTATTATCATTATCATCATTATTACTATCATTATTATCATTATTATCATTATTATCATTATTACTATCAATATTATCATTTTTTATCATTATTATCATTATTATCATTATTATCATTGTTATCATTATTACTATCATTATTATCAATATTATCATTATTATCATTATTATCATTATTATCGTTATTATCATTATTACTAACATAATTATCATTATTATTATTATAATCATTATTATCATAATTATCATTATTATCATTATTATTATTATTTCATTATTATCATTATTATCATTATTATCATTATTATCAATATTATCATTATTATCATTATTATCATTTTATCATTATTATCATTATTATCATTATTATAATTAATATCATTATTACTTCATTATTATTATTATTATCATTATTATCATTATTATCATTATTATCATAATTTTCATTATTATCATTATTATCATTTTTCTCATAATTATCATTATTATCATTATTATCATTATTACTATTATTATTATCATTATTATCATTATTACTTTCATTATTTCATTATTATCATTATGATCATTATTAACATTATTATCATAATCATCATTATTATCATTATTATCCTTAATATCTTTATTATCATTATAACACTATTACTATCATTATTATCATAATTACTAACATTATTATCAATATTATCATTATTATCATTATTATCATTATTATTATCATTATTAACATTATTATCATTATTATCATTATTACCGTTATTATCATTATTACCATTAGTATCAATATTATCAGTATTATCAGTAATATTATCATTATTATCAATATTATTATTATTATCTTTATTATCATTATTATCAGTAATATTATCATTATCATCATTATTATCATTATTATCATTATTACTATCATTATTATAATTTTTATCATTATTATCATTATCATCGTAATTATCATTATTATCATTTTTATCATTATTAACATTAATACTATCATTATTATCAATATTATGATTATTATCATTATTATCATTATTAACATTGTTAACATTATTATCATTATTACTAACATAATTATCATTATTATCATTATAATAATTATTATCATTATTATCATTATTATCATTATAAACAATATTACTATCATTATTATCATTATTATGATTATTATAATTATTATCATTCTTATGATTATTGCCATTATTACTAAGATTATAATCTATATTATCATTATTATCATTATTATCATTACTATCATTAATTTCATAAATACCATTATTAACAATATTATCCTTATTATCATTATTATCATTATGATCATTATTAACATTATTATCACAATCATCATTATTATCATTATAATACTTATTATCTATATTATCTTTATTATCATAATAATAATTATTATCATTATAATCATTATTTTTATAAATATCATTATTAACATTATTATCCTCTTTATCATGATTATCCTTACTATCATTATTATCATTATTATCTGTATTACTATCATTATTATCATTACTATTATTATTATCATTATTATCATTATTATCATTATTATCCTTATTATCATTATTATCATTATTATCATTATTAACGTAATTATCAGTATTACTACCATCATTATGATTATTATCATTATTATCATTATTATCATTATTATCATTATTATCATTATTATCATTATTATCATTATTACTATCGTTATAGTCATTATTACCATTATCATCATTATTATCATTATTATCATTATTATCATTATTATCATTATTACTATCATTATTATCGATATTATCATTATTATCATTATTATCATTATTATCATTATTATCATAATCATCATTATTACTATCATTATTATCATTATTATCATTATTATCATTATTTCTATCAATATTATCATTGTTATCATTATTATCATTATTATCATTATTATCATTATAATCATTATTATCATTATTACTATCATTATTATCAATATTATCATTTTTATCATTATTATCATTATTATCATTATTATCATTATTACTAACATTATTATCATTATTATCATTATAATCATTATTATCATAATTATCATTATTATAATTATTATCATAATTATCATTATTATCATTACTACTATCATTATTATCATTATTATCCTCATTACCTTTATTACCATTATTATAATAATTATAATAATCAACATTATTATCATTATTTTTATAAATATCGTTATTATCATTATTATCCTGATTATCATTATTATCCTTACTATCATTATTATCATTATTATCATTATTATCATTATTACTATCGTTATAGTCATTATTACCATTATCATCATTATTATCATTATTATCATTATTATCATTATTATCATTATTACTATCATTATTATCGATATTATCATTATTATCATTATTATCATTATTATCATTATTATCATAATCATCATTATTACTATCATTATTATCATTATTATCATTATTATCATTATTTCTATCAATATTATCATTGTTATCATTATTATCATTATTATCATTATTATCATTATAATCATTATTATCATTATTACTATCATTATTATCAATATTATCATTTTTATCATTATTACCATTATTATCATTATTATCATTAATATCATTTTTACCATTATTATCATTATTATCTTATTATCAGTATTCCCTATCATTATTACCATTATCAATCATTAATATCATTATTATGATTATTATCATTATGACTATCATTATTATTATTATTATATTATTATCATTATTATCACTATTAATATCATTATTATCATTTACTATCATTATTATCAATATTATAATTATTATCATTTATTACCACTATTACTATCATAATTATCATTATTATCATTATTATCATCTATTACTATCATTATTTTCATTATTATCATTATTATCAGTAATATACTATCATTATTATCATTATTATCATTATTATTATTTATTATCACTATTACTATCATTATTATCATTATTTCCGTTATTATCATTATTAATATTGTTATTATTATTATGTATTATTATTATTGTATATTTATTATTATTGTGTTTTATTATTATCAGTTATTATTATTATTATTAATATTACTATATTTATTATTATTATCAATATTATCATTATTACTATTATTAGCATTATTATGTATGTTATCATTATTACCATTAAAATCATTATTACTATCATTATTATCATTATTATCATTATTATCATTATTACTATCATTATTATTTTTATATATCACTATTATCATTATTATCATTATTATCATTATTAATATCATTATTATTTTTATTATCATTATTATCATTATTATCATTATTATCATTATTATCATTATTATCATTATTATCAGTAATATTATCATTATTATCATTATTATCATTATTATTATTATTAGCATTATTATCATTAATATTTATCATTATTAACATTACTATCACATTTATTATGATTATTATTATTATTATTATTACTATCATTAATATCATTATTATCATTATTTGCATTATTATCATTATTATCATTATTACTATCGTTATTATCATTATTACCATTATTATCATCATTATATAACTTTCATTAGTATCATTATTATCCTTATTATCATTATTATCATTATTATCATTATTATCAGTATTTCTATCATTATTACCATTATCATCATTATTATCATTATTATCATTATTATCATTATTATCATTATTACCATCATTATTATCATTATTTTCATTATTATCATTATTATCATTATTAATATCATTATTATCATTATTTCCATTATTATCATTATTACTATCATATTTATCAATATTATCATGATTATCATTATTATCACTATTACTATTATTTTTATCATTATTTCCGTTATTATCATTATTAATATTGTTATTATTATTATTAATATTATAACTATTATTATTATTATTATTATTGTTATTGTTATTATTATTATGGTTTTTATTATTATCATTATTATTATTATTATTATTATTATTGTTATTTTTATTATTATAATCATTATTATCATTATTGCTACTATTATCATTATTATGTATGTTATCATTATTACCATTATAATCATTATTACTATCATTATTATCATTATTATCATTATTACCATTATTATCATTATTACTATCATTATTATTTTTATTATCATTATTATCATTATTATCATTATTATCATTATTACTATCATTAATATTTTTATTATAATTATTATCATTATTATCATTATTACTATCGTTATTACCATTATTACCATTATTATCATTATTATATAATTTTCATTAGTATCATTAATATTCTTATTACATTTATTATCATTATTATCATTATTATCATTATTATCATTATTATCCTTATTATCATTCTAATCATTATTACTAACATTATTATCATTATTATCATTATAGTAATTATTATCATTATTATCATTATTATCATTATTACCATTATTATCAATATTATTATCATTATTATCATTATTATAATCATTATCATTATTATCATTATTATCACTATTACTATCATTATTATCATTATTACCATTAATATCATTATTTTCATAATTATCATTATCATCATTATTATCATTATCGTTATTATCATTACTATCATTATTATCATTAATATTATTATCATCATTATTACCATTATTACTATCATCATTATCATTATTATCATTATTATCACTATTATCATTATTATCATTATTACTATCATTATTATCATTATTACCATTACTATCATTATTTTCATAATTATCATTATTATCATTGTTATCATTATTGTCATTATTACTATCTTTTTTATCATTATTATCATTGTTATCATTATTATCATTAATATCATTATTTCTATCATTATTATCATTATTACCATTATGATCCTAATCATCATTATTATCAATTTTATCCATATTATCTTTGTTATCATTATTAGCATTATTACTATCATTATTATAATTATTACTATCATTATTATCATTATATCATTATTCTCAATATTATCATTATTACTATCATTATTATCATTATTATCATTTTATCATTATTATCATTATTATCATTATTATCATTAATTTCATTATTACTATCATTATTATTATTATTATCATTATTATCATTATTATCATTTTTCTCATAATTATCATTATTATCATTATTATCATTATTACTATTATTATTATCATTATTATCATTATTTTCATTATTATCCTTAATATCTTTATTATCATTATTATCACTATTACTATCATTATTATCATAATTACTAACATTATTATCAATATTATCATTATTATCATTATTATCATTATTATTATCATTATTAACACTATTATCATTATTATCATTATTACCGTCATTATCTTTATTACCATTAGTATCAATATTATCAGTATTATCAGTAATATTATCATTATTATCATTATTATCATTATTATCATTATTATCATTATTATCACTATTACCATTATTATCATTATTATCATTAGTATCAGTATTATCACTGTTATAATTATTATCATTATTATAATTATAATCATTATTTTCATTATTATCATTATTATGATTATTATCATTATTATTATTATTACCATTATTATCATTAATATTATCATTATTAACATTACTATCATTATTATTATCATTATTATCATTTTTGCCATTATTATAATTATTATCATGATTATTGTTATTACTATTATTATAATTATTATTATTATTATTATTATTATTATTATTATTATTATTATTATTATTATTATTATAATTATCATTATTATTATTATTATTTTTATCATTATTATCATTATTACTATTATTATCATAATTATATTTATTATCATTACTTTCATTATTATCATTATTTCTATCATTATTAACATTCTTATCATTATTATCCTTATTATCATTATTATGATTATTATAAGTAATATTATCATTATTATCATTATTATCATTATTATTATTATTACCATTATTATCACTAATATTATCATTACTAACATTGCCTACATATTTATTATAATTATCATTATTAATGTTATTACTATCATTAATATCATTATTATCATTATTAACATTATTATCATTATCATCATATTTATCATTATAATCATTATTATCATTATTACTATCATTATTATCATTATTATCATTATTATCATTATTATCATTATTATCATTATTATCATTATTATCACTATTACTATCATTATTACCATTATTTCCGTTATTATCATTATTATTATTGTTATTATTATTATCATTATTATAACTATTATTATTGTTATTATTGTTATTATTATTATTGTTTTTATTATTATCATTATTATTATTATTTTTATTATTATTATTATTTTTATTATTATTATCATTATTATCATTATTACTATTATTATCATTATTATGTATGTTACCATTATTATCATTATAATCATTGTTACTATCATCATTATCATTACTATCATTATTATCTTTATTATCATTATTACTATCATTAATATCATTATTATTATTATTATCATTATTATCATTAATATTATCATTATTAACATTACTATCATATTTATTACGATTATCATTATTATTATTCATACTATCATTAATATCATTATTACCATTATTATCATTATTAACATTAATATCATTTTTACCATTATTATCATTATTATCTTTATTATCAGTATTCCTATCATTATTACCATTATCATCATTAATATCATTATTATGATTATTATCATTATGACTATCATTATTATTATTATTATCATTATTATCATTATTATCAATATTACTATCATTATTATCATTAATATCATTATTATCACTATTACTATCATAATTATCATTTTACTATCATTATTATCAATATTATAATTATTATCATTATTACCACTATTACTATCATAATTATCATTATTATCATTATTATCATTATTACTATCATTATTTTCATTATTATCATTATTATCAGTATTACTATCATTATTATCATTTTTATCATTATTATCATTATTATCACTATTACTATCATTATTATCATTATTTCCTTTATTATCATTATTAATATTGTTATTATTATTATTATTATTATTATTGTAATTATTATTATTGTTTTTATTATTATCATTATTATTATTATTATTATTACTATATTTATTATTATTATCAATATTATCATTATTAGTATTATTAGCATTATTATGTATGTTATCATTATTACCATTATAATCATTATTACTATCATTATTATCATTATTATCATTATTATCATTATTATCATTATTACTATCATTATTATTTTTATTATCACTATTATCATTATTATCATTATTATCATTATTAATTTCATTATTATTTTTATTATCATTATTATCATTATTATCATTATTATCATAATTATCATTATTAGCATTATTATCATTTTTATCATTATTATCATTATTATCATTATTATCATTATTACTATCATTATTATCATTATTATCATTGTTATCATTATTATCATTATCATCATTATTACTTTCATTATTATCATTATTATTATTATGATCCTTAATAACATTATTAACATAATCATCAATATTATCATTAATATCCTTAATATCTTTATTATCATTATTATCACTGTTACTACCATTATTGTCATAATTACTAACATTATTATCATAATTATCATTATTATCATTATTATTATTATTATAATCAATATTATCATTATTGCCATTATTATAATTATTATTATTATTATTGTTATTATTATAATTATAATTATTATTACTATTATTATTATTATTATTATTATCATTATTATTATTATTACTATTATCATTTTTATCATTATTTATATTAATATCATATTTATATTTATTATCATTACTTTCTTTATTATCATTATTTGTATCATTATTACCGTTCCTATCATTATTATCATTATTATCATTATTATCATTATTATCAGTAATATTATCATTATTAACATTACTATCACATTTATTATGATTATCATTAGTATTATTATTACTATCATTAATATCATTATTATCATTATTTTCATTGTTATCATTATTATCATTATTACTATCGTTATTATCATTATTACCATTATTATCATCATTATATAACTTTCATTAGTATCATTATTATCCTTATTATCATTATTATCATTATTATCATTATTATCATTATTATCAGTATTTCTATCATTATTACCATTATCATCATTATTATCATTATTATCATTATTATCATTATTATCATTATTACCATCATTATTATCATTATTATCATTATTATCATTATTATCATTATTACCATTTTTATCATTATTATCATTATTACTATTGTTATTTTCAATATTATAGTCATTATCATTATTATCATTATAATCATTATTATCATTATTATCATTATTACCAACATTATTATCATTATTATCATTATTAACATTGTAAACATTATTACTATCATTATTATCATTATTGTCATTAATAACATTATTATCATTATCATCATTATTACTATCATTATTATCATTATTATCATTATTATCATTATTACTTTCAATATTATCATTTTTTATCATTATTAACATTATTATCATTATTATCATTATTACCGTTATTATCATTATTACCATTTTTATCATTATTATCACTATTATAATTAATATCATTATTATCATTAATACCATTATTATCATTATTATCATTATTATCCTTATTATCATTATTATCATTATTATCATTATTATCATTATTATCATTATTATCATTATTACTATCATTATTATCATTATTATCATGTTTATCATTATTATCATAAATATCATTATTAACATTATTATCCTAATTATCATTATTATCATTATTATTATTATTATCATTATTACTATCATTATTAACATTATTATCATTATTAGCATTATTTTCATTATTACAATCATTATTATCATTATTTTCTTCATTATTATTATTACTACCATTATTATCATCATTATCATTATTATCATTATCATTGTAATTATTATTATAATTATTATTATTATTATCATTATTGTTATTATTATTTTTATTTTTATTATTTTTATTATTATTATCATTATTATCATTATTACTATTATTATCATTATTACTTTGTTATCATTATTATCATTATTATCGTTATTACTATCATTATTATTATTATTATAATAATTATCATTATTATCACTATTACTATCATTATTATCATAATTATCATTATTATCATTATTATCATTTTTATCATTATTATCATTATAATCATTATTATCATTATAATCATTATTATCATTATTATCATTATTTTCATAATTTTCATTATTATCATTATTATCCTTATTACCATTATTATCATTATTAACATTTATACCATTATTACTATCATTATTATCATTATTATCATTGTTATCATTATTGTCATTATTATCATTATTACTATCAATATTATCATTATTATCATTATTATCAGTATTATACTTATTACTATCATTAATACCATTATTACCATTATTATCATTATTATCATTATTATCATATCATTATTATTAATCTTATTATTATTATTATTATTATCATTATTATCAGTATTACTACCATTATTATCATTATTATCATTATTATCATTATTTCTATCATTATTACCATTACCATCATTATTATCATTATTATCATTATTATCATTATTATTACCATTACTGTCATTATTTTCATAATTATCATTATTATCCTTATTATCATTATTATCATTATTATCATTATTATCTTTATTTTCAGTATTACTACCATTATTATCATTATTATCATCATTATCATTATTACTAATATTATTATCATTATTATCATTATAGTAATTATTATCATTATTAACATTATTATCATTATTACCATTATTATCAGTACTAATATCATTATTATCATTATTATAATTATTATCATTATTATCATTATTATCATTATTACTATCATTATTATCATTATTACCATTAATATCATTATTTTCATAATTATCATTATCATCATTATTATCAATATTACCATTATTATCATTATTAATATCATTATTATTATTATAATCATTGTAAGCATTATTTTCATTATTACTATTATAATTATCATTATTATCATTATTATCATTATTATCATTATTATCATTACTGCTATCATTATTATCATTATTATCATTATTATCATTATTATCATTATTATCATTATTATCAGTATTACTATCATTATTATCATTATTATCATTATTATCATTATTATCATTATTTTCATAATTTTCATTATTATCATTATTATCCTTATTATCATTATTATCATTATCATTAATATCATTAATATCATTATTATCATTATCATTATTATTATTATTATTATTATTATTATTATTTTAATATCATTATTATTATTATTATTATTATTATTAATTATATTATTATTATAATTATTATCATTATTACTATTATTATCGTTGTTATGTTTGTTATCATTATTAGAATTATAATTATTATTACCATCATTATTATCATTATTATCACTATTACCATTATTATCATTATTATCATTAGTATCAGTATTATCACTGTTATAATTATTATCATTATTATAATTATAATCATTATTATCATTATTATCATTATTATCATTATTATCATTATTATTATTATTACCATTATTATCACTAATATTATCATTATTAATATTGCCTACATATTTATTATGATTATCATTATTAATGTTATTAACATCATTAATATCATTATTATCATTATTATCATTATTATCAGTATCATCATAATTATCATTATAATCATTATTATCAGTATTTCTATCATTATTACCATTATCATCATTATTATCATTATTATCATTATTATCATTATTATCATTATTACCATCATTATTATCATTATTATCATTATTATCATTATTATCATTATTATCATTATTACCATTTTTATCATTATTATCATTATTACTATTATTATTTTCAATATT
Organism: Vespa mandarinia; assembly: GCF_014083535.2. NCBI lineage: Eukaryota > Metazoa > Arthropoda > Insecta > Hymenoptera > Vespidae > Vespa > Vespa mandarinia. The sequence goes on from NW_023395879.1 coordinate 718,094, forward strand.
ATAGTTATTATCATTATTATCATTATAATCATTATTATCATTATTATCATTATTACCAACATTATTATCATTATTATCATTATTAACATTGTAAACATTATTACTATCATTATTATCATTATTGTCATTAATAACATTATTATCATTATCATCATTATTACTATCATTATTTTCATTATTATCATTATTATCATTATTACTTTCAATATTATCATTTTTTATCATTATTAACATTATTATCATTATTATCATTATTACCGTTATTATCATTATTACCATTTTTATCATTATTATCACTATTATAATTAATATCATTATTATCATTAATACCATTATTATCATTATTATCATTATTATCCTTATTATCATTATTATCATTATTATCATTATTATCATTATTATCATTATTATCATTATTACTATCATTATTATCATTATTATCATGTTTATCATTATTATCATAAATATCATTATTAACATTATTATCCTAATTATCATTATTATCATTATTATTATTATTATCATTATTACTATCATTATTAACATTATTATCATTAATAGCATTATTTTCATTATTACAATCATTATTATCATTATTTTCTTCATTATTATTATTACTACCATTATTATCATCATTATCATTATTATCATTATCATTGTAATTATTATTATAATTATTATTATTATTATCATTATTGTTATTATTATTTTTATTTTTATTATTTTTATTATTATTATCATTATTATCATTATTACTATTATTATCATTATTACTTTGTTATCATTATTATCATTATTATCATTATTACTATCATTATTATTATTATTATAATAATTATCATTATTATCACTATTACTATCATTATTATCATAATTATCATTATTATCATTATTATCATTTTTATCATTATTATCATTATAATCATTATTATCATTATAATCATTATTATCATTATTATCATTATTTTCATAATTTTCATTATTATCATTATTATCCTTATTACCATTATTATCATTATTAACATTTATACCATTATTACTATCATTATTATCATTATTATCATTGTTATCATTATTGTCATTATTATCATTATTACTATCAATATTATCATTATTATCATTATTATCAGTATTATACTTATTACTATCATTAATACCATTATTACCATTATTATCATTATTATCATTATTATCATATCATTATTATTAATCTTATTATTATTATTATTATTATCATTATTATCAGTATTACTACCATTATTATCATTATTATCATTATTATCATTATTTCTATCATTATTACCATTACCATCATTATTATCATTATTATCATTATTATCATTATTATTACCATTACTGTCATTATTTTCATAATTATCATTATTATCCTTATTATCATTATTATCATTATTATCATTATTATCTTTATTTTCAGTATTACTACCATTATTATCATTATTATCATCATTATCATTATTACTAATATTATTATCATTATTATCATTATAGTAATTATTATCATTATTAACATTATTATCATTATTACCATTATTATCAGTACTAATATCATTATTATCATTATTATAATTATTATCATTATTATCATTATTATCATTATTACTATCATTATTATCATTATTACCATTAATATCATTATTTTCATAATTATCATTATCATCATTATTATCAATATTACCATTATTATCATTATTAATATCATTATTATTATTATAATCATTGTAAGCATTATTTTCATTATTACTATTATAATTATCATTATTATCATTATTATCATTATTATCATTACTGCTATCATTATTATCATTATTATCATTATTATCATTATTATCATTATTATCATTATTATCAGTATTACTATCATTATTATCATTATTATCATTATTATCATTATTATCATTATTTTCATAATTTTCATTATTATCATTATTATCCTTATTATCATTATTATCATTATCATTAATATCATTAATATCATTATTATCATTATCATTATTATTATTATTATTATTATTATTATTATTTTAATATCATTATTATTATTATTATTATTATTATTAATTATATTATTATTATAATTATTATCATTATTACTATTATTATCGTTGTTATGTTTGTTATCATTATTAGAATTATAATTATTATTACCATCATTATTATCATTATTATCACTATTACCATTATTATCATTATTATCATTAGTATCAGTATTATCACTGTTATAATTATTATCATTATTATAATTATAATCATTATTATCATTATTATCATTATTATCATTATTATCATTATTATTATTATTACCATTATTATCACTAATATTATCATTATTAACATTGCCTACATATTTATTATGATTATCATTATTAATGTTATTAACATCATTAATATCATTATTATCATTATTATCATTATTATCAGTATCATCATAATTATCATTATAATCATTATTATCAGTATTTCTATCATTATTACCATTATCATCATTATTATCATTATTATCATTATTATCATTATTATCATTATTACCATCAATATTATCATTATTATCATTATTATCATTATTATCATTATTATCATTATTACCATTTTTATCATTATTATCATTATTACTATTATTATTATCAATATTATAGTTATTATCATTATTATCATTATAATCATTATTATCATTATTATCATTATTACCAACATTATTATCATTATTATCATTATTATCATTATTACCATTTTTATCATTATTATCATTATTACTATTATTATTATCAATATTATAGTTATTATCATTATTATCATTATAATCATTATTATCATTATTATCATTATTACCAACATTATTATCATTATTATCATTATTACCATTGTAAACATTATTACTATCATTATTATCATTATTATCATTAATAACATTATTATCATTATCATCATTATTACTATCATTATTATCATTATTATCATTATTATCATTATTACTATCAATATTATCATTTTTTATCATTACTATCATTATTATCATTATTATCATTGTTATCATTATTACTATCATTATTATCAATATTATCATTATTATCATTATTATCATTATTATCGTTATTATCATTATTACTAACATAATTATCATTATTATTATTATAATCATTATTATCATAATTACCATTATTATCATTATTATCATTATTATCATTAATATCATTATTATCATTATTATCATTATTATCAATATTATCATTATTATCATTATTATCATTTTATCATTATTATCATTATTATCATTATTATAATTAATATCATTATTACTATCATTATTATTATTATTATCATTATTATCATTATTATCAGTATTATCATAATTATCATTATTATCATTATTATCATTTTTCTCATAATTATCATTATTATCATTATTATCACTATTACTATTATTATTATCTTTATTATCATTATTACTATCATTATTATCATTATTATCATTGTTATCATTATTGTCATTATTATCATTATTACTATCAATATTATCATTATTATCATTATTATCAGTATTATACTTATTACTATCATTAATACCATTATTACCATTATTATCATTATTATCATTATTATCATATCATTATTATTAATCTTATTATTATTATTATTATTATCATTATTATCAGTATTACTACCATTATTATCATTATTATCATTATTATCATTATTTCTATCATTTTTACCATTACCATCATTATTATCATTATTATCATTATTATCATTATTATTACCATTACTGTCATTATTTTCATAATTATCATTATTATCCTTATTATCATTATTATCATTATTATCATTATTATCTTTATTTTCAGTATTACTACCATTATTATCATTATTATCATCATTATCATTATTACTAATATTATTATCATTATTATCATTATAGTAATTATTATCATTATTAACATTATTATCATTATTACCATTATTATCAGTACTAATATCATTATTATCATTATTATAATTATTATCATTATTATCATTATTATCATTATTACTATCATTATTATCATTATTACCATTAATATCATTATTTTCATAATTATCATTATCATCATTATTATCAATATTACCATTATTATCATTATTAATATCATTATTATTATTATAATCATTGTAAGCATTATTTTCATTATTACTATTATAATTATCATTATTATCATTATTATCATTATTATCATTACTGCTATCATTATTATCATTATTATCATTATTATCATTATTATCATTATTATCATTATTATCAGTATTACTATCATTATTATCATTATTATCATTATTATCATTATTATCATTATTTTCATAATTTTCATTATTATCATTATTATCCTTATTATCATTATTATCATTATCATTAATATCATTAATATCATTATTATCATTATCATTATTATTATTATTATTATTATTATTATTATTATTATTTTAATATCATTATTATTATTATTATTATTATTATTAATTATATTATTATTATAATTATTATCATTATTACTATTATTATCGTTGTTATGTTTGTTATCATTATTAGAATTATAATTATTATTACCATCATTATTATCATTATTATCACTATTACCATTATTATCATTATTATCATTAGTATCAGTATTATCACTGTTATAATTATTATCATTATTATAATTATAATCATTATTATCATTATTATCATTATTATCATTATTATCATTATTATTATTATTACCATTATTATCACTAATATTATCATTATTAACATTGCCTACATATTTATTATGATTATCATTATTAATGTTATTAACATCATTAATATCATTATTATCATTATTATCATTATTATCAGTATCATCATAATTATCATTATAATCATTATTATCAGTATTTCTATCATTATTACCATTATCATCATTATTATCATTATTATCATTATTATCATTATTATCATTATTACCATCAATATTATCATTATTATCATTATTATCATTATTATCATTATTATCATTATTACCATTTTTATCATTATTATCATTATTACTATTATTATTATCAATATTATAGTTATTATCATTATTATCATTATAATCATTATTATCATTATTATCATTATTACCAACATTATTTTCATTATTATCATTATTACCATTGTAAACATTATTACTATCATTATTATCATTATTATCATTAATAACATTATTATCATTATCATCATTATTACTATCATTATTATCATTATTATCATTATTATCATTATTACTATCAATATTATCATTTTTTATCATTACTATCATTATTATCATTATTATCATTGTTATCATTATTACTATCATTATTATCAATATTATCATTATTATCATTATTATCATTATTATCGTTATTATCATTATTACTAACATAATTATCATTATTATTATTATAATCATTATTATCATAATTATCATTATTATCATTATTATCATTATTATCATGATTATCATTATTATCATTATTATCATTATTATCATTATTATCACTATTACTATCATTATTATCATTATTTCCGTTATTATCATTATTATTATTGTTATTATTATTATCATTATTATAACTATTACTATTGTTATTATTGTTATTATTATTATTGTTTTTATTATTATCATTATTATTATTATTTTTATTATTATTATTATTATTTTTATTATTATTATCATTATTATCATTATTACTATTATTATCATTATTATGTTTGTTATCATTATTATCATTATAATCATTATTACTATCATCATTATTATTATTATCATTATTATCTTTATTATCATTATTACTATCATTATTATCATTATTATTATTATTATCATTATTATCATTAACATTATCATTATTAACATTACTATCATATTTATTACGATTATCATTTTTATTATTAATACGATCATTAATATCATTATTACCATTATTATCATTATTATCATTAATATCATTTTTAACATTATTATCATTATTATCTTTATTATCAATATTTCTATCATTATTACCATTATCATCATTATTATCATTATTATGATTATTATCATTATTACTATCATTATTATTGTTATTATCATTATTATCATTATTATCATTATTATCATAATTATGATTATTATCATTATTACTAAGATTACTATCTATATGATCATTATTATCATTATTATCATTATTATCAATATTAACATAATTACCATTATTAACAATATTATCCTTATTACCATTATTATCATTTCGATCATTATTAACATTATTATCACAATCATCATTATTATCAATTTTATCCTCATTACCTTTATTATCATTATTATAATAATTATAATTATCAACATTATTATCATTATTTTCATAAATATCATTATTATCATTATTATCCTTATTATCATTATTATCCTTACTATCATTATTATCATTATTATCAGTATTACTATCATTATTATCATTACTATCATTATTATCATTATTATCATTATTATCATTCTTATCATTATTACTATCATTATTATCATTATTATCATTTCATCATTATTACTATCATTATTTTCAATATTATCATTATTATCATTATTATCATTATTACTATCATTATTATCATTATTATCATTATTATCATTATTATCACCATTATCATTATTATCATTATTATGATTATTATCATTTTTATCAGTATTACTATCATTATTATAATTACTATCATTGTTATCATTATTACCATTACTATCATTATTTTCATAATTATCATTATTATCCTTATTATCATTATTATCATTATTATCATTATTATCTTTATTATCAGTATTACTACCATTATTATCATTATTACCATTACTATCATTATTTTCATAATTATCATTATTATCATTATTATCCTTATTATCATTATTATCATTATTATCATTATTATCATTATTATCACTATTACTACCATTATTATCATTATTAACATTATTATCATTATTAACATTATTACTATCATTATTAACATTCTTATCATTATTATCATTATTATCAATATTATCATTATTATCATTATTATCATTTTATCATTATTTTCATTATTATTATTTTTATCATTATTATCATTGTTATCATTATTATCATTATTACTATCTTTTTTATCATTATTATCATTGTTATCATTATTATCATTATTATCATTATATCTATCATTATTATCATTATTATCATTATTATCATAATCATCATTATTATCAATTTTATCCATATTATCTTTGTTACCATTACTATCACTATTACTATCATTATTATAATTATTACTATCATTATTATCATTACATCATTATTCTCAATATTATCATTACTACTATCATTATTATCATTATTTTCATTTTTATCATTATTATCATTATTATTATTATTATTTTCATTATTATCATTATTATCATTACTAATATCGTTACTATCATTATTATCACTATTACTATCATTATTATCATTATTACTATCATTATTTTCAATATTGTCATTATTATCATTATTATTACCATTATTACTATCATTATTATCATTATTATCATATTTAATATTATTATTATTATTATTACCTTTATTATCATTAATATTATCATTATTATCCTTATTATCATTATTATCATTAAAATTGTTATTACCATTATTATTATTATGATTATTATAGTCATTTTTATTATTATTATTATTATTATTATTATTATTATTATTATTATTATTATCATTGTTACTATAATTATCATTATTATGTTTATTACCATTATTATCATTTTGATGAATAGTATCATTATTATCATTATTATCAGTATTACTATCATTATTATCATTATTATCAGTATTACTATCATTATTATCATTATTATCAATATTATCATCATTATCATTTTTATCACTATTACTATCATTATTATCATTATTACTATCATTATTATCATTAATATCATTATTATCACTATTACTATCATAATTATCATTATTACTATCATTATTATCAATAATATAATTATTATCATTATTACCACTATTACTATCATAATTATCATTATTATCATTATTATCATTATTACTATCATTATTTTCATTATTATCATTATTATCATTATTACTATCATTATTATCATTATTTCCATTATTATCATTATTACTATCATATTTATCATTATTATCATTATTATCATTAATATCATTATTATCACTATTACTATGATTTTTATCATTATTTCCGTTATTATCATTATTAATATTGTTTTTATTATTATTAATATTATAACTATTATTATTATTATTATTATTGTTATTGTTATTATTATTAGGTTTTTTATTATTATCATTATTATTATTATTATAATTATTATTATTATTTTTATTATTATTATTATTATCATTATTACTATTATTATCATTATTATGTATGTTATCATTATTACCATTATAATCATTATTACTATCATTATTATCATTATTATCATTATTACCATTATTATCATTATTACTATCATTATTATTTTTATTATCATTATTATCAATATTATCATTATTATCATTATTACTATCATTAATATTTTTAATATAATTATTATCATTATTATCATTATTATCATAATTATCATTATTATTATTATTATCATTATTATCATTATTATCATTATTACTATCATTATTATCATTGTTATCATTGTTATCATTATTATAATTATTATCATTATTACTTTCATTGTTATCATTATTATTATTATGATCATTATTAACATTATTAACATAATCATCAATATTATCATTATTATCCTTAATACCTTTATTATCATTATTATCACTATTACTATCATTATTATCATAATTACTAACATTATTATCATAATTATCATTATTATCATTATTATCATTATTATTATCATTATTATCATTATTGCCATTATTATAATTATTTTTATTATTATTGTTATTATTATACTTATAATTATTATTATTATTATTATTATTATTATTATTATTATTATCATTATTATTATTATTATTATTATCATTCTTATCATTATTACTATTATTATCAGAATTATATTTATTATCATTACTTTCATTATTATCATTATTTGTATCATTATTACCATTCTTATCATTGTTATCATTATTATCATTAATATCATTATTATCAGTAATATTATCATTATTATCATTATTATCATTATTATTATTATTACCATTATTATCATTAATATTATCATCATTAACATTACTATCACATTTATTATGATTATCATTATTAATATTATTACTATCATTAATATCATTATTATCATTATTTTCATTATTATCATTATTATCATTATTACTATCGTTATTATCATTATTACCTTTATTATCATTATTATATAATTTTCATTAGTATCATTATTATTCTTATTATCTTTATTATCATTCTTATCATTATTATCATTATTATCATTCTTATCCTTATTATCATTCTAATCATTATTACTATCATTATTATCATTATTATCATTATTATCATTATTATCATTATTATCAGTATTACTACCATTATTACCATTATTATCATCATTATCATTATTACTAACATTATTATCATTATTATTATTATTATCATTATTACTATCATTATTATCATTATTACCATTAATATCATTCTTTTCATAATTATCATTATCATCATTATTATCCTTATTATCACTATTATCATTATTATCATTATTATCATTATTATCATTATTATCAATATTACTACCATTATTATCATTATTATCATTATTATCATTATTATCATTATTACTATAATTATTATCATTATTACCATTACTGTCATTATTTTCATAATTATCATTATTATCCTTATTATCATTATTATCATTAATATCATTATTATCTTTATTTTCAGTATTACTACCATTATTATCATTATTATCATCATTATCATTATTACTAATATTATTATCATTATTATCATTATAGTAATTATTATCATTATTATCATTATTATCATTATTACCATTATTATCAGTACTACTATCATTATTATCATTATTATAATTATTATCATTATTATCATTATTATCATTATTACTATCATTATTATCATTATTACCATTATTATCATTATTTTCATAATTATCATTATCATCATTATTATCCTTATTATCACTCTTATCATTATTATCATTATTATCATTATTATCAGTATTACTACCATTATTATCATTATTGTCATTATTATCATTATTATCATTATTACTATCATTATTATCATTCTTATCATCATTATCATTATAATCATTATTATCATTATTATCATTATTATCATTTTATAATTATTATCATAATTATCATTATTATCATTATTATCATTTTTATCATTATTATCATTATTATCATTATTATCATTGTTATCATTATTACTATCATTATTGTCAATATTATCATTATTTACATTATTATCACCATTATCATTATTATCATTATTAGTAACATTATTATCATTATTATCATTATAATCATTATTATCATAATTACCATTATTATCATTATTATCAATATTACCATTATTATCATTATTAATATCAGTATTATTATTATTATCATTGTAAGCATTATTTTCATTATTACTATTATAATTATCATTATTATCATTATTATCATTATTATCATTACTACTATCATTTTTATCATTATTATCATTATTATCATTATTATCATTATTATCAGTATTACTATCATTATTATCATTATTATCATTATTATCATTATTATCATTATTTTCATAATTTTCATTATTATCATTATTATCCTTATTATCATTATTATCATTATCATTAATATCATTAATATCATTATTATCATTATCATTATTATTATTATTATTATTATTTTAATATCATTATTATTATTATTATTATTATTATTAATTATATTATTATTATAATTATTATCATTATTACTATTATTATCATTGTTATGTTTGTTATCATTATTAGATTTATAATTACTATTACCATCATTATTATCATTATTATCACTATTACCATTATTATCATTATTATCATTAGTATCAGTATTATCACTGTTATAATTATTATCATTATTATAATTATAATCATTATTATCATTATTATCATTATTATCATTATTATCATTATTATTATTATTACTATTATTATCACTAATATTATCATTATTAACATTGCCTACATATTTATTATGATTATCATTATTAATGTTATTACTATCATTAATATCATTATTATCATTATTATCATTATTATCATTATCATCATAATTATCATTATAATCATTATTATCAGTATTTCTATCATTATTACCATTATCATCATTATTATCATTATTATCATTATTATCATTATTATCATTATTACCATCATTATTATCATTATTATCATTATTATCATTATTATCATTATTATCATTATTACCATTTTTATCATTATTATCATTATTACTATTATTATTATCAATATTATAGTTATTATCATTATTATCATTATAATCATTATTATCATTATTATCATTATTACCAACATTATTATCATTATTATCATTATTACCATTGTAAACATTATTACTATCATTATTATCATTATTATCATTAATAACATTATTATCATTATCATCATTATTACTATCATTATTATCATTATTATCATTATTATCATTATTACTATCAATATTATCATTTTTTATCATTATTATCATTATTATCATTATTATCATTGTTATCATTATTACTATCATTATTATCAATATTATCATTATTATCATTATTATCATTATTATCGTTATTATCATTATTACTAACATAATTATCATTATTATTATTATAATCATTATTATCATAATTATCATTATTATCTTTATTATTATTATTATCATTATTATCATTATTATCATTATTATCATTATTATCAATATTATCATTATTATCATTATTATCATTTTATCATTATTATCATTATTATCATTATTATAATTAATATCATTATTACTTCATTATTATTATTATTATCATTATTATCATTATTATCATTATTATCATAATTTTCATTATTATCATTATTATCATTTTTCTCATAATTATCATTATTATCATTCTTATCATTATTACTATTATTATTATCATTATTATCATTATTACTTTCATTATTTCATTATTATCATTATGATCATTATTAACATTATTATCATAATCATCATTATTATCATTATTATCCTTAATATCTTTATTATCATTATAACACTATTACTATCATTATTATCATAATTACTAACATTATTATCAATATTATCATTATTATCATTATTATCATTATTATTATCATTATTAACATTATTAACATTATTATCATTATTACCGTTATTATCATTATTACCATTAGTATCAATATTATCAGTATTATCAGTAATATTATCATTATTATCAATATTATTATTATTATCTTTATTATCATTATTATCAGTAATATTATCATTATCATCATTATTATCATTATTATCATTATTACTATCATTATTATAATTTTTATCATTATTATCATTATCATCGTAATTATCATTATTATCATTTTTATCATTATTAACATTAATACTATCATTATTATCAATATTATGATTATTATCATTATTATCATTATTAACATTGTTAACATTATTATCATTATTACTAACATAATTATCATTATTATCATTATAATAATTATTATCATTATTATCATTATTATCATTATAAACAATATTACTATCATTATTATCATTATTATGATTATTATAATTATTATCATTCTTATGATTATTGCCATTATTACTAAGATTATAATCTATATTATCATTATTATCATTATTATCATTACTATCATTAATTTCATAAATACCATTATTAACAATATTATCCTTATTATCATTATTATCATTATGATCATTATTAACATTATTATCACAATCATCATTATTATCATTATAATCCTTATTATCTATATTATCATTATTATCATAATAATAATTATTATCATTATAATCATTATTTTTATAAATATCATTATTAACATTATTATCCTCTTTATCATGATTATCCTTACTATCATTATTATCATTATTATCTGTATTACTATCATTATTATCATTACTATTATTATTATCATTATTATCATTATTATCATTATTATCCTTATTATCATTATTATCATTATTATCATTATTAACGTAATTATCAGTATTACTACCATCATTATGATTATTATCATTATTATCATTATTATCATTATTATCATTATTATTATTATTATCATTATTATCATTATTACTATCGTTATAGTCATTATTACCATTATCATCATTATTATCATTATTATCATTATTATCATTATTATCATTATTACTATCATTATTATCGATATTATCATTATTATCATTATTATCATTATTATCATTATTATCATAATCATCATTATTACTATCATTATTATCATTATTATCATTATTATCATTATTTCTATCAATATTATCATTGTTATCATTATTATCACTATTATCATTATTATCATTATAATCATTATTATCATTATTACTATCATTATTATCAATATTATCATTTTTATCATTATTATCATTATTATCATTATTATCATTATTACTAACATTATTATCATTATTATCATTATAATCATTATTATCATAATTATCATTATTATAATTATTATCATTATTATCATTATTATCATTACTACTATCATTATTATCATTATTATCATTATTAACATTATTATCACTATTACAATCATAATTATCATCATTACTATTTTTATTATCAATATTATAATTATTATCATTATTACCATTATTACTATCATTATTATCATTATTATCATTATTATCATTATTATCATTATTATCATTATTATTATCATTATTATCATTATTATCATTATTATCATTAATATAACTATTACCGTTATAATCATTATTACCATTTTTATCATTATTATCACTATTATAATTAATATCATTATTATCATTAATACCATTATTATCATTATTATCATTATTATCCTTATTATCATTATTATCACTATTACTATCATTATTATTATAATTATCATTATTATCATTATTATCATTTTTATCATTATTATCATTATAATCATTATTATCATTATAATCATTATTATCATTATTATCATTATTTTCATAATTTTCATTATTATCATTATTATCCTTATTACCATTATTATAATTATTAACATTATTATCATTATTACTATCATTATTATCATTATTATCATTGTTATCATTATTGTCATTATTATCATTATTACTATCATTATTATCATTATTATCATTAATATCAGTATTATAATTATTACTATCATTAATACCATTATTACCATTATTATCATTATTATCATTATTATCATATCATTATTATTAATCTTATTATTATTATTATTATTATCATTATTATCAGTATTACTACCATTATTATCATTATTATCATTATTATCATTATTTCTATCATTATTACCATTACCATCATTATTATCATTATTATCATTATTATCATTATTATTACCATTACTGTCATTTTTTTCATAATTATCATTATTATCCTTATTATCATTATTATCATTATTATCATTATTATCTTTATTTTCAGTATTACTACCATTATTATCATTATTATCATCATTATCATTATTACTAATATTATTATCATTATTATCATTATAGTAATTATTATCATTATTAACATTATTATCATTATTACCATTATTATCAGTACTACTATCATTATTATCATTATTATAATTATTATCATTATTATCATTATTATCATTATTACTATCATTATTATCATTATTACCATTAATATCATTATTTTCATAATTATCATTATCATCATTATTATCCTTATTATCACTCTTATCATTATTATCATTATTATCATTATTATCAGTATTACTACCATTATTATCATTATTATCATTATTATCATTATTATCATTATTACTATCATTATTATCATTCTTATCATCATTATCATTATAACCATTATTATCATTATTATCATTATTATCATTTTATAATTATTATCATAATTATCATTATTATCATTATTATCATTTTTATCATTATTATCATTATTATCATTATTATCATTGTTATCATTATTACTATCATTATTGTCAATATTATCATTATTTACATTATTATCACTATTATCATTATTATCATTATTAGTAATATTATTATCATTATTATCATTATAATCATTATTATCATAATTACCATTATTATCATTATTATCAATATTACCATTATTATCATTATTAATATCATTATTATTATTATTATCATTGTAAGCATTATTTTCATTATTACTATTATAATTATCATTATTATCATTATTATCATTATTATCATTACTACTATCATTATTATCATTATTATCATTATTATCATTATTATCATTATTATCAGTATTACTTTCATTATTATCATTATTATCATTATTATCATTATTATCATTATTTTCATAATTTTCATTATTATCATTATTATCCTTATTATCATTATTATCATTATCATTAATATCATTAATATCATTATTATCATTATCATTATTATTATTATTATTATTATTATTATTATTATTTTAATATCATTATTATTATTATTATTATTATTATTAATTATATTATTATTATAAGTATTATCATTATTACTATTATTATCATTGTTATGTTTGTTATCATTATTAGAATTATAATTATTATTACCATCATTATTATCATTATTATCACTATTACCATTATTATCATTATTATCATTAGTATCAGTATTATCACTGTTATAATTATTATCATTATTATAATTATAATCATTATTATCATTATTATCATTATTATCATTATTATCATTATTATTATTATTACCATTATTATCACTAATATTATCATTATTAACATTGCCTACATATTTATTATGATTATCATTATTAATGTTATTACTATCATTAATATCATTATTATCATTATTATCATTATTATCATTATCATCATAATTATCATTATAATCATTATTATCAGTATTTCTATCATTATTACCATTATCATCATTATTATCATTATTATCATTATTATCATTATTATCATTATTACCATCATTATTATCATTATTATCATTATTATCATTATTATCATTATTATCATTATTACCATTTTTATCATTATTATCATTATTACTATTATTATTATCAATATTATAGTTATTATCATTATTATCATTATAACCATTATTATCATTATTATCATTATTAAACATTATTATCATTATTATCAATATTACCATTGTAAACATTATTACTATCCTTATTATCATTATTATCATTAATAACATTATTATCATTATCATCATTATTACTATCATTATTATCATTATTATCATTATTATCATTATTACTATCAATATTATCATTTTTTATCATTACTATCATTATTACCATTATTATCATTGTTATCATTATTACTATCATTATTATCAATATTATCATTATTATCATTATTATCATTATTATCGTTATTATCATTATTACTAACATAATTATCATTATTATTATTATAATCATTATTATCATAATTATCATTATTATCATTATTATCATTATTATCATTATTATCATTATTATCATTATTATCATTATTATCAATATTATCATTATTATCATTATTATCATTTTATCATTATTATCATTATTATCATTATTATAATTAATATCATTATTACTATCATTATTTTTATTATTATCATTATTATCATTATTATCATTATTATCATAATTATCATTATTATCATTATTATCATTTTTCTCATAATTATCATTATTATCATTATTATCATTATTACTATTATTATTATCATTATTATCATTATTACTTTCATTATTTCATTATTATCATTATGATCATTATTAACATTATTATCATAATCATCATTATTATCATTATTATCCTTAATATCTTTATTATCATTATTATCACTATTACTATCATTATTATCATAATTACTAACATTATTATCAATATTATCATTATTATCATTATTATCATTATTATTATCATTATTAACATTATTATCATTATTATCATTATTACCGTTATTATCATTATTACCATTAGTATCAATATTATCAGTATTATCAGTAATATTATCATTATTATCAATATTATCATTATTATCTTTATTATCATTATTATCAGTAATATTATCATTATCATCATTATTATCATTATTATCATTATTACTATCATTATTATAATTTTTATCATTATTACCATTATCATCGTAATTATCAGTATTATCATTTTTATCATTATTAACATTAATACTATCATTATTATCAATATTAGGATTATTATCATTATTATCGTTATTAACATTGTTAACATTATTATCATTATTACTAACATTATTATCATTATTATCAATATAATAATTATTATCATTATTATCATTATTATCATTATAAACATTATTACTATCATTATTATCATTATTATGATTATTATATTTATTATCATTCTTATGATTATTGCCATTATTACTAAGATTATAATCTATATTATCATTATTATCATTATTATCATTACTATCATTAATTTCATAAATACCATTATTAACAATATTATCCTTATTATCATTATTATCATTATGATCATTATTAACATTATTATCACAATCATCATTATTATCATTATAATCCTTATTATCTATATTATCATTATTATCATAATAATAATTATTATCATTATAATCATTATTTTTATAAATATCATTATTAACATTATTATCCTTTTAATCATGATTATCCTTACTATCATTATTATCATTATTATCTGTATTACTATCATTATTACCATTACTATTATTATTATCATTATTATCATTATTATCATAATTATCCTTATTATCATTATTATTATTATTATCATTATTATCGTAATTATCAGTATTACTACCATCATTATGATTATTATCATTATTATCATTATTATCATTATTATCATTATTATCATTATAATCATTATTACCATTATTACTATCATTATTATTAATATTATCATTTTTATCATTATTATCATTATTATCATTATTATCATTATTACTAACATTATTATCATTATTATCATTATAATCATTATTATCATAATTATCATTATTATAATTATTATCATTATTATCATTATTATCATTACTACTATCATTATTATCATTATTATCATTATTAACATTATTATCACTATTACAATCATAATTATCATTATTACTATTTTTATTATCAATATTATAATTATTATCATTATTACCATTATTACTATCATTATTATCATAATATCATTATTATCATTATTATCATTATTATCATTAATATAACTATTACCGTTATAATCATTATTACCATTTTTATCATTATTATCACTATTATAATTAATATCATTATTATCATTAATACCATTATTATCATTATTATCATTATTACTATCATTATTATCATTATTATCATGTTTATCATTATTATCATAAATATCATTATTAACATTATTATCCTTATTATCATTATTTTCATTATTATTATTATTATCATTATTACTATCATTATTAACATTATTATCATTATTAGCATTATTTTCATTATTACAATCATTATTATCATTATTTTCTTCATTATTATTATTACTACCATTATTATCATTATTATCATTATTATCATTATCATTGTAATTATTATTATAATTATTATTATTATTATCATTATTGTTATTATTATTTTTATTTTTATTATTTTTATTATTATTTTCATTATTATCATTATTACTATTATTATCATTATTACTTTGTTATCATTATTATCATTATTATCATTATTACTATCATTAATATTATTATTATAATAATTATCATTATTATCACTATTACTATCATTATTATTATAATTATCATTATTATCATTATTATCATTTTTATCATTATTATCATTATAATCATTATTATCATTATAATCATTATTATCATTATTATCATTATTTTCATAATTTTCATTATTATCATTATTATCCTTATTAGCATTATTATCATTATTAACATTATTATCATTATTACTATCATTATTATCATTATTATCATTGTTATCATTATTGTCATTATTATCATTATTACTATCATTATTATCATTATTATCATTATTATCAGTATTATAATCATTACTATCATTAATACCATTATTACCATTATTATCATTATTATCATTATTATCATATCATTATTATTAATCTTATTATTATTATTATTATTATCATCATTATCAGTATTACTACCATTATTATCATTATTATCATTATTAATATTATTTCTATCATTATTACCATTACCATCATTATTATCAATATTATCATTATTATCATTATTATTATTATTACTATCATTATTATCATTATTATCATTATTATCATTATGATCATTATTACCATTTTTATCACTACTAACATTATTGCTATCATTATTATCAATTTTATAATTATTATCATTATTATCATTATTATCATTATTATCATTATTATCATTTTATCATTATTACTATCATTATTATCATTATTACTATCATTATTTTCAATATCATCATTATTATCATTATTATCATTATTACTATCATTATTATCATTATTATCATTATTATCATTATTATCATTATTATCACTATTATCATTATTATCATTATTACTATCATTATTATCATTATTACCATTATTATCCATATTAATATAATTTTCATTATTATCATTATCCTTTTTATCATTATTATCAATATTATCATTATTACCATTATTATCAGTATTACTATCATTATTATCATTATTATAATTATTATCAATATTATCATTATTATCATTATTACTATTACTATTATCATTATTACCATTACTGTCATTATTTTCATAATTATCATTATTATCCTTATTATCATTATTATCATTATTATCATTATTATCTTTATTTACAGTATTACTACCATTATTATCATTATTATCATCATTATCATTATTACTAATATTATTATCATTATTATCATTATAGTAATTATTAACATTATTATCATTATTATCATTATTACCATTATTATCAGTACTACTATCATTATTATCATTATTATAATTATTATCATTATTATCATTATTATCATTATTACTATCATTATTATCATTATTACCATTAATATCATTATTTTCATAATTATCATTATCATCATTATTATCCTTATTATCACTCTTATCATTATTATCATTATTATCATTATTATCAGTATTACTACCATTATTATCATTATTATCATTATTATCATTATTATCATTATTACTATCATTATTATCATTCATATCATCATTATCATTATAATCATTATTATCATTATTATCATTATTATCATTTTATTATTATTATCATAATTATCATTATTATCATTATTATCATTTTTATCATTATTATCATTATTATCATTATTATCATTGTTATCATTATTACTATCATTATTGTCAATATTATCATTATTTACATTATTATCACTATTATCATTATTATCATTATTAGTAACATTATTATCATTATTATCATTATAATCATTATTATCATAATTACCATTATTATCATTATTATCAATATTACCATTATTATCATTATTAATATCATTATTATTATTATTATCATTGTAAGCATTATTTTCATTATTACTATTATTATTATCATTATTATCATTATTATCATTATTATCATTACTACTATCATTATTATCATTATTATCATTATTATCATTATTATCATTATTATCAGTATTACTATCATTATTATCATTATTATCATGTTTATCATTATTATCATAAATATCATTATTAACATTATTATCCTTATTATCATTATTTTCATTATTATTATTATTATCATTATTACTATCATTATTAACATTATTATCATTATTAGCATTATTTTCATTATTACAATCATTATTATCATTATTTTCTTCATTATTATTATTACTACCATTATTATCATTATTATCATTATTATCATTATCATTGTAATTATTATTATAATTATTATTATTATTATCATTATTGTTATTATTATTTTTATTTTTATTATTTTTATTATTATTTTCATTATTATCATTATTACTATTATTATCATTATTACTTTGTTATCATTATTATCATTATTATCATTATTACTATCATTAATATTATTATTATAATAATTATCATTATTATCACTATTACTATCATTATTATTATAATTATCATTATTATCATTATTATCATTTTTATCATTATTATCATTATAATCATTATTATCATTATAATCATTATAATCATTATTATCATTATTTTCATAATTTTCATTATTATCATTATTATCCTTATTAGCATTATTATCATTATTAACATTATTATCATTATTACTATCATTATTATCATTATTATCATTGTTATCATTATTGTCATTATTATCATTATTACTATCATTATTATCATTATTATCATTATTATCAGTATTATAATCATTACTATCATTAATACCATTATTACCATTATTATCATTATTATCATTATTATCATATCATTATTATTAATCTTATTATTATTATTATTATTATCATCATTATCAGTATTACTACCATTATTATCATTATTATCATTATTAATATTATTTCTATCATTATTACCATTACCATCATTATTATCAATATTATCATTATTATCATTATTATTATTATTACTATCATTATTATCATTATTATCATTATTATCATTATGATCATTATTACCATTTTTATCACTACTAACATTATTGCTATCATTATTATCAATTTTATAATTATTATCATTATTATCATTATTATCATTATTATCATTATTATCATTTTATCATTATTACTATCATTATTATCATTATTACTATCATTATTTTCAATATCATCATTATTATCATTATTATCATTATTACTATCATTATTATCATTATTATCATTATTATCATTATTATCATTATTATCACTATTATCATTATTATCATTATTACTATCATTATTATCATTATTACCATTATTATCCATATTAATATAATTTTCATTATTATCATTATCCTTTTTATCATTATTATCAATATTATCATTATTACCATTATTATCAGTATTACTATCATTATTATCATTATTATAATTATTATCAATATTATCATTATTATCATTATTACTATTACTATTATCATTATTACCATTACTGTCATTATTTTCATAATTATCATTATTATCCTTATTATCATTATTATCATTATTATCATTATTATCTTTATTTACAGTATTACTACCATTATTATCATTATTATCATCATTATCATTATTACTAATATTATTATCATTATTATCATTATAGTAATTATTAACATTATTATCATTATTATCATTATTACCATTATTATCAGTACTACTATCATTATTATCATTATTATAATTATTATCATTATTATCATTATTATCATTATTACTATCATTATTATCATTATTACCATTAATATCATTATTTTCATAATTATCATTATCATCATTATTATCCTTATTATCACTCTTATCATTATTATCATTATTATCATTATTATCAGTATTACTACCATTATTATCATTATTATCATTATTATCATTATTATCATTATTACTATCATTATTATCATTCATATCATCATTATCATTATAATCATTATTATCATTATTATCATTATTATCATTTTATTATTATTATCATAATTATCATTATTATCATTATTATCATTTTTATCATTATTATCATTATTATCATTATTATCATTGTTATCATTATTACTATCATTATTGTCAATATTATCATTATTTACATTATTATCACTATTATCATTATTATCATTATTAGTAACATTATTATCATTATTATCATTATAATCATTATTATCATAATTACCATTATTATCATTATTATCAATATTACCATTATTATCATTATTAATATCATTATTATTATTATTATCATTGTAAGCATTATTTTCATTATTACTATTATTATTATCATTATTATCATTATTATCATTATTATCATTACTACTATCATTATTATCATTATTATCATTATTATCATTATTATCATTATTATCAGTATTACTATCATTATTATCATTATTATCATTATTATCATTATTATCATTATTTTCATAAATTTCATTATTATCATTATTATCCTTATTATCATTATTATCATTATCATTAATATCATTAATATCAATATTATCATTATCATTATTATTATTATTATTATTATTATTATTATTTTAATATCATTATTATTATTATTATTATTATTATTAATTATATTATTATTATAATTATTATCATAATTACTATTATTATCATTGTTATGTTTGTTATCATTATTAGTATTATAATTATTATTACCATCATTATTATCATTATTATCTCTATTACATTATTATCATTATTATCATTAGTATCAGTATTATCTCTGTTATAATTATTATCATTATTATAATTATAATCATTATTATCATTATTATCATTATTATCATTATTATCATTATTATTATTATTACCATTATTATCACTAATATTATCATTATTAACATTGCCTACATATTTATTATGATTATCATTATTAATGTTTTACTATCATTAATATCATTATTATCATTATTATCATTATTATCATTATCATCATAATTATCATTATAATCATTATTATCATTATTACTATCATTATTATCATTATTATCATTATTATCATTATTATCATTATTATCATTATTATCATTATTATCACTATTACTATCATTATTATCATTATTTCCGTTATTATCATTATTATTATTGTTATTATTATTATCATTATTATAACTATTATTATTGTTATTATTGTTATTATTATTATTGTTTTTATTATTATCATTATTATTATTATTTTTATTATTATTATTATTATTTTTATTATTATTATCATTATTATCATTATTACTATTATTATCATTATTATGTTTGTTATCATTATTATCATTATAATCATTATTACTATCATCATTATTATTATTATCATTATTATCTTTATTATCATTATTACTATCATTATTATCATTATTATTATTATTATCATTATTATCATTAATATTATCATTATTAACATTACTATCATATTTATTACGATTATCATTATTATTATTAATACGATCATTAATATCATTATTACCATTATTATCATTATTATCATTAATATCATTTTTAACATTATTATCATTATTATCTTTATTATCAATACTTCTATCATTATTACCATTATCATCATTATTATCATTATTATGATTATTATCATTATTACTATCATTATTATTGTTATTATCATTATTATCATTATTATCATTATTATCATAATTATGATTATTATCATTATTACTAAGATTACTATCTATTTGATCATTATTATCATTATTATCATTATTATCATTATTAACATAATTACCATTATTAACAATATTATCCTTATTACCATTATTATCATTTCGATCATTATTAACATTATTATCACAATCATCATTATTATCATTATTATCCTCATAACCTTTATTATCATTATTATAATAATTATAATTATCAACATTATTATCATTATTTTCATAAATATCATTATTATCATTATTATCCTTATTATCATTATTATCCTTACTATCATTATTATCATTATTATCAGTATTACTATCATTATTATCATTACTATCATTATTATCATTATTATCATTATTATCATTCTTATCATTATTACTATCATTATTATCATTATTATCATTTCATCATTATTACATTCATTATTTTCAATATTATCATTATTATCATTATTATCATTATTATCATTATTATCATTATTATCATTATTATCATTATTATCACCATTATCATTATTATCATTATTATGATTATTATCATTTTTATCAGTATTGCTATCATTATTATCATTACTATCATTATTATCATTATTACCATTACTATCATTATTTTCATAATTATCATTATTATCCTTATTATCATTATTATCATTATTTTCATTATTATCTTTATTATCAGTATTACTAGCATTATTATCATTATTATCATCATTATCATTATTACTATTATTATTATCATTATTATCATTATAATAATTATTATCATAATTATCATTATTATCATTATTACCATTATTATCAGTATTACTATCATTATTATCATTATTATAATTATTATCATTATTATCATTATTATCATTATTACTATCATTATTATCATTATTACCATTACTATCATTATTTTCATAATTATCATTATTATCATTATTATCCTTATTATCATTATTATCATTATTATCATTATTATCATTATTATCAGTATTACTACCATTATTATCATTATTAACATTATTATCATTATTAACATTATTACTATCATTATTAACATTCTTATCATTATTATCATTATAATCAATATTATCATTATTATCATTATTATCATTTTATCATTATTTTCATTATTATTATTTTTATCATTATTATCATTGTTATCATTATTATCATTATTACTATCTTTTTTATCATTATTATCATTGTTATCATTATTATCATTATTATCATTATATCTATCATTATTATCATTATTATCATTATTATCATAATCATCATTATTACCAATTTTATCCATATTATCTTTGTTACCATTACTATCACTATTACTATCATTATTATAATTATTACTATCATTATTATCATTACATCATTATTCTCAATATTATCATTACTACTATCATTATTATCATTATTTTCATTTTTATCATTATTATCATTATTATTATCATTATTTTCATTATTATCATTATTATCATTACTACTATCATTACTATCATTATTATAACTATTTCTATAATTATTATCATTATTACTATCATTATTTTCAATGTTGTCATTATTATCATTATTATTACCATTATTACTATCATTATTATCATTATTACCATATTTAATATTATTATTATTATTATTACCTTTATTATCATTAATATTATCATTATTATCCTTATTATCATTATTATCATTAAAATTGTTATTACCATTATTATTATTATGATTATTATAGTCATTTTTATTATTATTATTATTATTATTATTATTATTATTATTATTATTATTATCACTGTTACTATAATTATCATTATTATGTTTATTACCATTATTATCATTTTGATGAATAGTATCATTATTATCATTATTATCAGTATTACTATCATTATTATCATTATTATCAGTATTACTATCATTATTATCATTATTATCAATATTATCATCATTATCATTTTTATCATTATTACTATCATTATTATACTTATTATCATTATTACTATCATTATTATCATTAATATCATTATTATCACTATTACTATCATAATTATCATTATTACTATCATTATTATCAATAATATAATTATTATCATTATTACCACTATTACTATCATAATTATCATTATTATCATTATTATCATTATTACTATCATTATTTTCATTATTATCATTATTATCATTATTACTATCATTATTATCATTATTTCCATTATTATCATTATTACTATCATATTTATCATTATTATCATTATTATCATTAATATCATTAATATCACTATTACTATGATTTTTATCATTATTTCCGTTATTATCATTATTAATATTGTTTTCATTATTATTAATATTATTACTATTATTATTATTATTATTATTATTGTTATTGTTATTATTATTAGGTTTTTTATTATTATCATTATTATTATTATTATTATTATTATTTTTATTATTATTATTATTATTATCATTATTACTATTATTATCATTATTAAGTTGTTATCATTATTACCATTATAATCATTATTACTATCATTATTATCATTATTATCATTATTACCATTATTATCATTATTACTATCATTATTATTTTTATTATCATTATTATCAATATTATCATTATTATCATTATTACTATCATTAATATTTTTATTATAATTATTATCATTAATATCATTATTATCATAATTATCATTATTATCATTATTATCATTATTATCATTATTACTATCATTATTATCATTGTTATCATTGTTATCATTATTATAATTATTATCATTATTACTTTCATTGTTATCATTATTATTATTATGATCATTATTACCATTATTAACATAATCATCAATATTATCATTATTATCCTTAATACCTTATCCTTATCCTTAATACCTTTATTATCATTATTATCACTATTACTATCATTATTATCATAATTACTAACATTATTATCATAATTATCATTATTATCATTATTATCATTATTATTATCATTATTATCATTATTGCCATTATTATAATTATTTTTATTATTATTGTTATTATTATACTTATAATTATTATTATTATTATTATTATTATTATTATTATTATTATTATTATCATTATTATTATTATTATTATTATCATTTTTATCATTATTACTATTATTATCAGAATTATATTTATTATCATTACTTTCATTATTATCATTATTTGTATCATTATTACCATTCTTATCATTGTTATCATTATTATCATTAATATCATTATTATCAGTAATATTATCATTATTATCATTATTATCATTATTATTATTATTACCATTATTATCACCATTATCATTATTATCATTATTATGATTATTATCATTTTTATCAGTTTTACTATCATTATTATCATTACTATCATTATTATCATTATTACTATCATTATTATCATTATTATATCATTATTACTATCATTATTTTCATAATTATCATTATTATCCTTATTATCATTATTATCATTATTATCATTATTATCTTTATTATCAGTATTACTACCATTATTATCATTATTACCATTACTATCATTATTTTCATAATTATCATTATTATCATTATTATCCTTATTATCATTATTATCATTATTATCATTATTATCATTATTATCACTATTACTACCATTATTATCATTATTAACATTATTATCATTATTAACATTATTACTATCATTATTAACATTCTTATCATTATTATCATTATTATCAATATTATCATTATTATCATTATTATCATTTTATCATTATTTTCATTATTATTATTTTTATCATTATTATCATTGTTATCATTATTATCATTATTACTATCTTTTTTATCATTATTATCATTGTTATCATTATTATCATTATTATCATTATATCTATCATTATTATCATTATTATCATTATTATCATAATCATCATTATTATCAATTTTATCCATATTATCTTTGTTACCATTACTATCACTATTACTATCATTATTATAATTATTACTATCATTATTATCATTACATCATTATTCTCAATATTATCATTACTACTATCATTATTATCATTATTTTCATTTTTATCATTATTATCATTATTATTATTATTATTTTCATTATTATCATTATTATCATTACTAATATCGTTACTATCATTATTATCACTATTACTATCATTATTATCATTATTACTATCATTATTTTCAATATTGTCATTATTATCATTATTATTACCATTATTACTATCATTATTATCATTATTATCATATTTAATATTATTATTATTATTATTACCTTTATTATCATTAATATTATCATTATTATCCTTATTATCATTATTATCATTAAAATTGTTATTACCATTATTATTATTATGATCATTATAGTCATTTTTATTATTATTATTATTATTATTATTATTATTATTATTATTATTATTATTATCATTGTTACTATAATTATCATTATTATGTTTATTACCATTATTATCATTTTGATGAATAGTATCATTATTATCATTATTATCAGTATTACTATCATTATTATCATTATTATCAGTATTACTATCATTATTATCATTATTATCAATATTATCATCATTATCATTTTTATCACTATTACTATCATTATTATCATTATTACTATCATTATTATCATTAATATCATTATTATCACTATTACTATCATAATTATCATTATTACTATCATTATTATCAATAATATAATTATTATCATTATTACCACTATTACTATCATAATTATCATTATTATCATTATTATCATTATTACTATCATTATTTTCATTATTATCATTATTATCATTATTACTATCATTATTATCATTATTTCCATTATTATCATTATTACTATCATATTTATCATTATTATCATTATTATCATTAATATCATTATTATCACTATTACTATGATTTTTATCATTATTTCCGTTATTATCATTATTAATATTGTTTTTATTATTATTAATATTATAACTATTATTATTATTATTATTATTGTTATTGTTATTATTATTAGGTTTTTTATTATTATCATTATTATTATTATTATAATTATTATTATTATTTTTATTATTATTATTATTATTATCATTATTACTATTATTATCATTATTATGTATGTTATCATTATTACCATTATAATCATTATTACTATCATTATTATCATTATTATCATTATTACCATTATTATCATTATTACTATCATTATTATTTTTATTATCATTATTATCAATATTATCATTATTATCATTATTACTATCATTAATATTTTTATTATAATTATTATCATTATTATCATTATTATCATAATTATCATTATTATTATTATTATCATTATTATCATTATTATCATTATTACTATCATTATTATCATTGTTATCATTGTTATCATTGTTATCATTATTATAATTATTATCATTATTACTTTCATTGTTATCATTATTATTATTATGATCATTATTAACATTATTAACATAATCATCAATATTATCATTATTATCCTTAATACCTTTATTATCATTATTATCACTATTACTATCATTATTATCATAATTACTAACATTATTATCATAATTATCATTATTATCATTATTATCATTATTATTATCATTATTATCATTATTGCCATTATTATAATTATTTTTATTATTATTGTTATTATTATACTTATAATTATTATTATTATTATTATTATTATTATTATTATTATCATTATTATTATTATTATTATTATCATTTTTATCATTATTACTATTATTATCAGAATTATATTTATTATCATTACTTTCATTATTATCATTATTTGTATCATTATTACCATTCTTATCATTGTTATCATTATTATCATTAATATCATTATTATCAGTAATATTATCATTATTATCATTATTATCATTATTATTATTATTACCATTATTATCATTAATATTATCATCATTAACATTACTATCACATTTATTATGATTATCATTATTAATATTATTACTATCATTAATATCATTATTATCATTATTTTCATTATTATCATTATAATCATTATTACTATCGTTATTATCATTATTACCTTTATTATCATTATTATATAATTTTCATTAGTATCATTATTATTCTTATTATCTTTATTATCATTCTTATCATTATTATCATTATTATCATTCTTATCCTTATTATCATTCTAATCATTATTACTATCATTATTATCATTATTATCATTATTATCATTATTATCATTATTATCAGTATTACTACCATTATTACCATTATTATCATCATTATCATTATTACTAACATTATTATCATTATTATTATTATTATCATTATTACTATCATTATTATCATTATTACCATTAATATCATTCTTTTCATAATTATCATTATCATCATTATTATCCTTATTATCACTATTATCATTATTATCATTATTATCATTATTATCATTATTATCAATATTACTACCATTATTATCATTATTATCATTATTATCATTATTATCATTATTACTATAATTATTATCATTATTACCATTACTGTCATTATTTTCATAATTATCATTATTATCCTTATTATCATTATTATCATTAATATCATTATTATCTTTATTTTCAGTATTACTACCATTATTATCATTATTATCATCATTATCATTATTACTAATATTATTATCATTATTATCATTATAGTAATTATTATCATTATTATCATTATTATCATTATTACCATTATTATCAGTACTACTATCATTATTATCATTATTATAATTATTATCATTATTATCATTATTATCATTATTACTATCATTATTATCATTATTACCATTATTATCATTATTTTCATAATTATCATTATCATCATTATTATCCTTATTATCACTCTTATCATTATTATCATTATTATCATTATTATCAGTATTACTACCATTATTATCATTATTGTCATTATTATCATTATTATCATTATTACTATCATTATTATCATTCTTATCATCATTATCATTATAATCATTATTATCATTATTATCATTATTATCATTTTATAATTATTATCATAATTATCATTATTATCATTATTATCATTTTTATCATTATTATCATTATTATCATTATTATCATTGTTATCATTATTACTATCATTATTGTCAATATTATCATTATTTACATTATTATCACCATTATCATTATTATCATTATTAGTAACATTATTATCATTATTATCATTATAATCATTATTATCATAATTACCATTATTATCATTATTATCAATATTTCCATTATTATCATTATTAATATCTGTATTATTATTATTATCATTGTAAGCATTATTTTCATTATTACTATTATAATTATCATTATTATCATTATTATCATTATTATCATTACTACTATCATTTTTATCATTATTATCATTATTATCATTATTATCATTATTATCAGTATTACTATCATTATTATCATTATTATCATTATTATCATTATTATCATTATTTTCATAATTTTCATTATTATCATTATTATCCTTATTATCATTATTATCATTATCATTAATATCATTAATATCATTATTATCATTATCATTATTATTATTATTATTATTATTTTAATATCATTATTATTATTATTATTATTATTATTAATTATATTATTATTATAATTATTATCATTATTACTATTATTATCATTGTTATGTTTGTTATCATTATTAGATTTATAATTATTATTACCATCATTATTATCATTATTATCACTATTACCATTATTATCATTATTATCATTAGTATCAGTATTATCACTGTTATAATTATTATCATTATTATAATTATAATCATTATTATCATTATTATCATTATTATCATTATTATCATTATTATTATTATTACCATTATTATCACTAATATTATCATTATTAACATTGCCTACATATTTATTATGATTATCATTATTAATGTTATTACTATCATTAATATCATTATTATCATTATTATCATTATTATCATTATCATCATAATTATCATTATAATCATTATTATCAGTATTTCTATCATTATTACCATTATCATCATTATTATCATTATTATCATTATTATCATTATTATCATTATTACCATCATTATTATCATTATTATCATTATTATCATTATTATCATTATTATCATTATTACCATTTTTATCATTATTATCATTATTACTATTATTATTATCAATATTATAGTTATTATCATTATTATCATTATAATCATTATTATCATTATTATCATTATTACCAACATTATTATCATTATTATCATTATTACCATTGTAAACATTATTACTATCATTATTATCATTATTATCATTAATAACATTATTATCATTATCATCATTATTACTATCATTATTATCATTATTATCATTATTATCATTATTACTATCAATATTATCATTTTTTATCATTATTATCATTATTATCATTATTATCATTGTTATCATTATTACTATCATTATTATCAATATTATCATTATTATCATTATTATCATTATTATCGTTATTATCATTATTACTAACATAATTATCATTATTATTATTATAATCATTATTATCATAATTATCATTATTATCATTATTATTATTATTATCATTATTATCATTATTATCATTATTATCATTATTATCAATATTATCATTATTATCATTATTATCATTTTATCATTATTATCATTATTATCATTATTATAATTAATATCATTATTACTTCATTATTATTATTATTAT
The DNA here is from genome assembly GCF_014083535.2 of Vespa mandarinia. Lineage (NCBI taxonomy): Eukaryota > Metazoa > Arthropoda > Insecta > Hymenoptera > Vespidae > Vespa > Vespa mandarinia. The sequence goes on from NW_023395879.1 coordinate 751,375, forward strand.
CATTATTATCATTATTATCATTATTATCATAATTTTCATTATTATCATTATTATCATTTTTCTCATAATTATCATTATTATCATTATTATCATTATTACTATTATTATTATCATTATTATCATTATTACTTTCATTATTTCATTATTATCATTATGATCATTATTAACATTATTATCATAATCATCATTATTATCATTATTATCCTTAATATCTTTATTATCATTATAACACTATTACTATCATTATTATCATAATTACTAACATTATTATCAATATTATCATTATTATCATTATTATCATTATTATTATCATTATTAACATTATTATCATTATTATCATTATTACCGTTATTATCATTATTACCATTAGTATCAATATTATCAGTATTATCAGTAATATTATCATTATTATCAATATTATTATTATTATCTTTATTATCATTATTATCAGTAATATTATCATTATCATCATTATTATCATTATTATCATTATTACTATCATTATTATAATTTTTATCATTATTATCATTATCATCGTAATTATCATTATTATCATTTTTATCATTATTAACATTAATACTATCATTATTATCAATATTATGATTATTATCATTATTATCATTATTAACATTGTTAACATTATTATCATTATTACTAACATAATTATCATTATTATCATTATAATAATTATTATCATTTTTATCATTATTATCATTATAAACAATATTACTATCATTATTATCATTATTATAATTATTATAATTATTATCATTCTTATGATTATTGCCATTATTACTAAGATTATAATCTATATTATCATTATTATCATTATTATCATTACTATCATTAATTTCATAAATACCATTATTAACAATATTATCCTTATTATCATTATTATCATTATGATCATTATTAACATTATTATCACAATCATCATTATTATCATTATAATCCTTATTATCTATATTATCATTATTATCATAATAATAATTATTATCATTATAATCATTATTTTTATAAATATCATTATTAACATTATTATCCTCTTTATCATGATTATCCTTACTATCATTATTATCATTATTATCTGTATTACTATCATTATTATCATTACTATTATTATTATCATTATTATCATTATTATCATTATTATCCTTATTATCATTATTATCATTATTATCATTATTAACGTAATTATCAGTATTACTACCATCATTATGATTATTATCATTATTATCATTATTATCATTTTTATCATTATTATCATTATTATCATTATTATCATTATTACTATCGTTATAGTCATTATTACCATTATCATCATTATTATCATTATTATCATTATTATCATTATTATCATTATTACTATCATTATTATCGATATTATCATTATTATCATTATTATCATTATTATCATTATTATCATAATCATCATTATTACTATCATTATTATCATTATTATCATTATTATCATTATTTCTATCAATATTATCATTGTTATCATTATTATCATTATTATCATTATTATCATTATAATCATTATTATCATTATTACTATCATTATTATCAATATTATCATTTTTATCATTATTATCATTATTATCATTATTATCATTATTACTAACATTATTATCATTATTATCATTATAATCATTATTATCATAATTATCATTATTATAATTATTATCATTATTATCATTATTATCATTACTACTATCATTATTATCATTATTATCATTATTAACATTATTATCACTATTACAATCATAATTATCATCATTACTATTTTTATTATCAATATTATAATTATTATCATTATTACCATTATTACTATCATTATTATCATTATTATCATTATTATCATTATTATCATTATTATCATTATTATTATCATTATTATCATTATTATCATTATTATCATTAATATAACTATTACCGTTATAATCATTATTACCATTTTTATCATTATTATCACTATTATAATTAATATCATTATTATCATTAATACCATTATTATCATTATTATCATTATTATCCTTATTATCATTATTATCACTATTACTATCATTATTATTATAATTATCATTATTATCATTATTATCATTTTTATCATTATTATCATTATAATCATTATTATCATTATAATCATTATTATCATTATTATCATTATTTTCATAATTTTCATTATTATCATTATTATCCTTATTACCATTATTATAATTATTAACATTATTATCATTATTACTATCATTATTATCATTATTATCATTGTTATCATTATTGTCATTATTATCATTATTACTATCATTATTATCATTATTATCATTATTATCAGTATTATAATTATTACTATCATTAATACCATTATTACCATTATTATCATTATTATCATTATTATCATATCATTATTATTAATCTTATTATTATTATTATTATTATCATTATTATCAGTATTACTACCATTATTATCATTATTATCATTATTATCATTATTTCTATCATTATTACCATTACCATCATTATTATCATTATTATCATTATTATCATTATTATTACCATTACTGTCATTTTTTTCATAATTATCATTATTATCCTTATTATCATTATTATCATTATTATCATTATTATCTTTATTTTCAGTATTACTACCATTATTATCATTATTATCATCATTATCATTATTACTAATATTATTATCATTATTATCATTATAGTAATTATTATCATTATTAACATTATTATCATTATTACCATTATTATCAGTACTACTATCATTATTATCATTATTATAATTATTATCATTATCATCATTATTATCATTATTACTATCATTATTATCATTATTACCATTAATATCATTATTTTCATAATTATCATTATCATCATTATTATCCTTATTATCACTCTTATCATTATTATCATTATTATCATTATTATCAGTATTACTACCATTATTATCATTATTATCATTATTATCATTATTATCATTATTACTATCATTATTATCATTCTTATCATCATTATCATTATAATCATTATTATCATTATTATCATTATTATCATTTTATAATTATTATCATAATTATCATTATTATCATTATTATCATTTTTATCATTATTATCATTATTATCATTATTATCATTGTTATCATTATTACTATCATTATTGTCAATATTATCATTATTTACATTATTATCACTATTATCATTATTATCATTATTAGTAACATTATTATCATTATTATCATTATAATCATTATTATCATATTTACCATTATTATCATTATTATCAATATTACCATTATTATCATTATTAATATCATTATTATTATTATTATCATTGTAAGCATTATTTTCATTATTACTATTATAATTATCATTATTATCATTATTATCATTATTATCATTACTACTATCATTATTATCATTATTATCATTATTATCATTATTATCATTATTATCAGTATTACTTTCATTATTATCATTATTATCATTATTATCATTATTATCATTATTTTCATAATTTTCATTATTATCATTATTATCCTTATTATCATTATTATCATTATCATTAATATCATTAATATCATTATTATCATTATCATTATTATTATTATTATTATTATTATTATTATTATTTTAATATCATTATTATTATTATTATTATTATTATTAATTATATTATTATTATAAGTATTATCATTATTACTATTATTATCATTGTTATGTTTGTTATCATTATTAGAATTATAATTATTATTACCATCATTATTATCATTATTATCACTATTACCATTATTATCATTATTATCATTAGTATCAGTATTATCACTGTTATAATTATTATCATTATTATAATTATAATGATTATTATCATTATTATCATTATTATCATTATTATCATTATTATTATTATTACCATTATTATCACTAATATTATCATTATTAACATTGCCTACATATTTATTATGATTATCATTATTAATGTTATTACTATCATTAATATCATTATTATCATTATTATCGTTATTATCATTATCATCATAATTATCATTATAATCATTATTATCAGTATTTCTATCATTATTACCATTATCATCATTATTATCATTATTATCATTATTATCATTATTATCATTATTACCATCATTATTATCATTATTATCATTATTATCATTATTATCATTATTATCATTATTACCATTTTTATCATTATTATCATTATTACTATTATTATTATCAATATTATAGTTATTATCATTATTATCATTATAACCATTATTATCATTATTATCATTATTAAACATTATTATCATTATTATCAATATTACCATTGTAAACATTATTACTATCATTATTATCATTATTATCATTAATAACATTATTATCATTATCATCATTATTACTATCATTATTATCATTATTATCATTATTATCATTATTACTATCAATATTATCATTTTTTATCATTACTATCATTATTATCATTATTATCATTGTTATCATTATTACTATCATTATTATCAATATTATCATTATTATCATTATTATCATTATTATCGTTATTATCATTATTACTAACATAATTATCATTATTATTATTATAATCATTATTATCATAATTATCATTATTATCATTATTATCATTATTATCATTATTATCATTATTATCATTATTATCATTATTATCAATATTATCATTATTATCATTATTATCATTTTATCATTATTATCATTATTATCATTATTATAATTAATATCATTATTACTATCATTATTATTATTATTATCATTATTATCATTATTATCATTATTATCATAATTATCATTATTATCATTATTATCATTTTTCTCATAATTATCATTATTATCATTATTATCATTATTACTATTATTATTATCATTATTATCATTATTACTTTCATTATTTCATTATTATCATTATGATCATTATTAACATTATTATCATAATCATCATTATTATCATTATTATCCTTAATATCTTTATTATCATTATTATCACTATTACTATCATTATTATCATAATTACTAACATTATTATCAATATTATCATTATTATCATTATTATCATTATTATTATCATTATTAACATTATTATCATTATTATCATTATTACCGTTATTATCATTATTACCATTAGTATCAATATTATCAGTATTATCAGTAATATTATCATTATTATCAATATTATCATTATTATCTTTATTATCATTATTATCAGTAATATTATCATTATCATCATTATTATCATTATTATCATTATTACTATCATTATTATAATTTTTATCATTATTACCATTATCATCGTAATTATCATTATTATCATTTTTATCATTATTAACATTAATACTATCATTATTATCAATATTAGGCTTATTATCATTATTATCGTTATTAACATTGTTAACATTATTATCATTATTACTAACATTATTATCATTATTATCAATATAATAATTATTATCATTATTATCATTATTATCATTATAAACATTATTACTATCATTATTATCATTATTATGATTATTATATTTATTATCATTCTTATGATTATTGCCATTATTACTAAGATTATAATCTATATTATCATTATTATCATTATTATCATTACTATCATTAATTTCATAAATACCATTATTAACAATATTATCCTTATTATCATTATTATCATTATGATCATTATTAACATTATTATCACAATCATCATTATTATCATTATAATCCTTATTATCTATATTATCATTATTATCATAATAATAATTATTATCATTATAATCATTATTTTTATAAATATCATTATTAACATTATTATCCTTTTAATCATGATTATCCTTACTATCATTATTATCATTATTATCTGTATTACTATCATTATTACCATTACTATTATTATTATCATTATTATCATTATTATCATTATTATCCTTATTATCATTATTATTATTATTATCATTATTATCGTAATTATCAGTATTACTACCATCATTATGATTATTATCATTATTATCATTATTATCATTATTATCATTATTATCATTATAATCATTATTACCATTATTACTATCATTATTATTAATATTATCATTTTTATCATTATTATCATTATTATCATTATTATCATTATTACTAACATTATTATCATTATTATCATTATAATCATTATTATCATAATTATCATTATTATAATTATTATCATTATTATCATTATTATCATTACTACTATCATTATTATCATTATTATCATTATTAACATTATTATCACTATTACAATCATAATTATCATTATTACTATTTTTATTATCAATATTATAATTATTATCATTATTACCATTATTACTATCATTATTATCATAATATCATTATTATCATTATTATCATTATTATCATTATTATTATCATTATTATCATTATTATCATTATTATCATTAATATAACTATTACCGTTATAATCATTATTACCATTTTTATCATTATTATCACTATTATAATTAATATCATTATTATCATTAATACCATTATTATCATTATTATCATTATTACTATCATTATTATCATTATTATCATGTTTATCATTATTATCATAAATATCATTATTAACATTATTATCCTTATTATCATTATTTTCATTATTATTATTATTATCATTATTACTATCATTATTAACATTATTATCATTATTAGCATTATTTTCATTATTACAATCATTATTATCATTATTTTCTTCATTATTATTATTACTACCATTATTATCATTATTATCATTATTATCATTATCATTGTAATTATTATTATAATTATTATTATTATCATTATTGTTATTATTATTTTTATTTTTATTATTTTTATTATTATTATCATTATTATCATTATTACTATTATTATCATTATTACTTTGTTATCATTATTATCATTATTATCATTATTACTATCATTAATATTATTATTATAATAATTATCATTATTATCACTATTACTATCATTATTATTATAATTATCATTATTATCATTATTATCATTTTTATCATTATTATCATTATAATCATTATTATCATTATAATCATTATTATCATTATTATCATTATTTTCATAATTTTCATTATTATCATTATTATCCTTATTAGCATTATTATCATTATTAACATTATTATCATTATTACTATCATTATTATCATTATTATCATTGTTATCATTATTGTCATTATTATCATTATTACTATCATTATTATCATTATTATCATTATTATCAGTATTATAATCATTACTATCATTAATACCATTATTACCATTATTATCATTATTATCATTATTATCATATCATTATTATTAATCTTATTATTATTATTATTATTATCATCATTATCAGTATTACTACCATTATTATCATTATTATCATTATTAATATTATTTCTATCATTATTACCATTACCATCATTATTATCAATATTATCATTATTATCATTATTATTATTATTACTATCATTATTATCATTATTATCATTATTATCATTATGATCATTATTACCATTTTTATCACTACTAACATTATTGCTATCATTATTATCAATTTTATAATTATTATCATTATTATCATTATTATCATTATTATCATTATTATCATTTTATCATTATTACTATCATTATTATCATTATTACTATCATTATTTTCAATATCATCATTATCATCATTATTATCATTATTACTATCATTATTATCATTATTATCATTATTATCATTATTATCATTATTATCACTATTATCATTATTATCATTATTACTATCATTATTATCATTATTACCATTATTATCCATATTAATATAATTTTCATTATTATCATTATCCTTTTTATCATTATTATCAATATTATCATTATTACCATTATTATCAGTATTACTATCATTATTATCATTATTATAATTATTATCAATATTATCATTATTATCATTATTACTATTACTATTATCATTATTACCATTACTGTCATTATTTTCATAATTATCATTATTATCCTTATTATCATTATTATCATTATTATCATTATTATCTTTATTTACAGTATTACTACCATTATTATCATTATTATCATCATTATCATTATTACTAATATTATTATCATTATTATCATTATAGTAATTATTAACATTATTATCATTATTATCATTATTACCATTATTATCAGTACTACTATCATTATTATCATTATTATAATTATTATCATTATTATCATTATTATCATTATTACTATTATTATTATCATTATTACCATTAATATCATTATTTTCATAATTATCATTATCATCATTATTATCCTTATTATCACTCTTATCATTATTATCATTATTATCATTATTATCAGTATTACTACCATTATTATCATTATTATCATTATTATCATTATTATCATTATTACTATCATTATTATCATTCATATCATCATTATCATTATAATCATTATTATCATTATTATCATTATTATCATTTTATTATTATTATCATAATTATCATTATTATCATTATTATCATTTTTATCATTATTATCATTATTATCATTATTATCATTGTTAACATTATTACTATCATTATTGTCAATATTATCATTATTTACATTATTATCACTATTATCATTATTATCATTATTAGTAACATTATTATCATTATTATCATTATAATCATTATTATCATAATTACCATTATTATCATTATTATCAAAATTACCATTATTATCATTATTAATATCATTATTATTATTATTATCATTGTAAGCATTATTTTCATTATTACTATTATTATTATCATTATTATCATTATTATCATTATTATCATTACTACTATCATTATTATCATTATTATCATTATTATCATTATTATCATTATTATCATTATTATCATTATTATCAGTATTACTATCATTATTATCATTATTATCATTATTATCATTATTATCATTATTTTCATAATTTTCATTATTATCATTATTATCCTTATTATCATTATTATCATTATCATTAATATCATTAATATCATTATTATCATTATCATTATTATTATTATTATTATTATTATTATTATTTTAATATCATTATTATTATTATTATTATTATTATTAATTATATTATTATTATAATTATTATCATTATTACTATTATTATCATTGTTATGTTTGTTATCATTATTAGAATTATAATTATTATTACCATCATTATTATCATTATTATCACTATTACCATTATTATCATTATTATCATTATTATCATTAGTATCAGTATTATCACTGTTATAATTATTATCATTATTATAATTATAATCATTATTATCATTATTATCATTATTATCATTATTATCATTATTATTATTATTACCATTATTATCACTAATATTATCATTATTAACATTGCCTACATATTTATTATGATTATCATTATTAATGTTATTACTATCATTAATATCATTATTATCATTATTATCATTATTATCATTATCATCATAATTATCATTATAATCATTATTATCAGTATTTCTATCATTATTACCATTATCATCTTTATTATCATTATTATCATTATTATCATTATTATCATTATTACCATCATTATTATCATTATTATCATTATTATCATTATTATCATTATTATCATTATTACCATTTTTATCATTATTATCATTATTACTATTATTATTATCAATATTATAGTTATTATCATTATTACCATTATAATCATTATTATCATTATTATCATTATTACCAACATTATTATCATTATTATCATTATTACCATTGTAAACATTATTACTATCATTATTATCATTATTATCATTAATAACATTATTATCATTATCATCATTATTACTATCATTATTATCATTATTATCATTATTATCATTATTACTATCAATATTATCATTTTTTATCATTATTATCATTATTATCATTATTATCATTGTTATCATTATTACTATCATTATTATCAATATTATCATTATTATCATTATTACCATTATTATCGTTATTATCATTATTACTAACATAATTATCATTATTATTATTATAATCATTATTATCTTAATTATCATTATTATCATTATTATCATTATTATCATTATTATCATTATTATCATTATTATCATTATTATCAATATTATCATTATTATCATTATTATCATTTTGTCATTATTATCATTATTATCATTATTATAATTAATATCATTATTACTATCATTATTATTATTATTATCATTATTATCATTATTATCATTATTATCATAATTATCATTATTATCATTATTATCATTTTACTCATAATTATCATTATTATCATTATTATCATTATTACTATTATTATTATCATTATTATCATTATTACTTTCATTATTTCATTATTATCGTTATGATCATTATTAACATTATTATCATAATCATCATGATTATCATTATTATCCTTAATATCTTTATTATCATTATAACACTATTACTATCATTATTATCAGAATTACTAACATTATTATCAATATTATCATTATTATCATTATTATCATTATTATTATCATTATTAACATTATTATCATTATTATCATTATTACCGTTATTATCATTATTACCATTAGTATCAATATTATCAGTATTATCAGTAATATTATCATTATTATCAATATTATCATTATTATCTTTATTATCATTATTATCAGTAATATTATCATTATCATCATTATTATCATTATTATCATTATTACTATCATTATTATAATTTTTATCATTATTATCATTATCATCGTAATTATCATTATTATCATTTTTATCATTATTAACATTAATACTATCATTATTATCAATATTATGATTATTATCATTATTATCATTATTAACATTGTTAACATTATTATCATTATTACTAACATTATTATCATTATTATCATTATAATAATTATTATCATTATTATCATTATTATCATTATAAACATTATTACTATCATTATTATCATTATTATGATTATTATAATTATTATCATTCTTATGATTATTGCCATTATTACTAAGATTATAATCTATATTATCATTATTATCATTATTATCATTACTATCATTAATTTCATAAATACCATTATTAACAATATTATCCTTATTATCATTATTATCATTATGATCATTATTAACATTATTATCACAATCATCATTATTATCATTATAATCCTTATTATCTATATTATCATTATTATCGTAATAATAATTATTATCATTATAATCATTATTTTTATAAATATCATTATTAACATTATTATCCTTTTTATCATGATTATCCTTACTATCATTATTATCATTACTATCTGTATTACTATCATTATTATCATTACTATTATTATTATCATTATTATCATTATTATCATTATTATCCTTATTATCATTATTATCATTATTATCATTATTATCGTAATTATCAGTATTACTACCATCATTATGATTATTATCATTATTATCATTATTATCATTATTATCATTATTATCATTATTATCATTATTATCATTATTACTATCGTTATAGTCATTATTACCATTATCATCATTATTATCATTATTATCATTATTATCATTATTATCATTATTATCATTATTATCATTATTATCATTATTATCATTAATATAACTATTACCGTTATAATCATTATTACAATTTTTATCATTATTATCACTATTATAATTAATATCATTATTATCATTAATACCATTATTATCATTATTATCATTATTATCCTTATTATCATTATTATCATTATTATCATTATTATCATTATTATCATTATTATCATTATTACTATCATTATTATCATTATTATCATGTTTATCATTATTATCATAAATATCATTATTAACATTATTATCCTTATTATCATTATTATCATTATTATTATTATTATCATTATTACTATCATTATTAACATTATTATCATTATTAGCATTATTTTCATTATTACAATCATTATTATCATTATTTTCTTCATTATTATTATTACTACCATTATTATCATTATTATCATTATTATCATTATCATTGTAATTATTATTATAATTATTATTATTATTATCATTATTGTTATTATTATTTTTATTTTTATTATTTTTATTATTATTATCATTATTATCATTATTACTATTATTATCATTATTACTTTGTTATCATTATTATCATTATTATCATTATTACTATCATTAATATTATTATTATAATAATTATCATTATTATCACTATTACTATCATTATTATTATAATTATCATTATTATCATTATTATCAATTTTATCATTATTATCATTATAATCATTATTATCATTATAATCATTATTATCATTATTATCATTATTTTCATAATTTTCATTATTATCATTATTATCCTTATTACCATTATTATCATTATTAACATTATTATCATTATTACTATCATTATTATCATTATTATCATTGTTATCATTATTGTCATTATTATCATTATTACTATCATTATTATCATTATTATCATTAATATCAGTATTATAATTATTACTATCATTAATACCATTATTACCATTATTATCATTATTATCATTATTATCATATCATTATTATTAATCTTATTATTATAATTATTATTATCATCATTATCAGTATTACTACCATTATTATCATTATTATCATTATTATCATTATTTCTATCATTATTACCATTACCATCATTATTATCATTATTATCATTATTATCATTATTATTATTATTACTATCATTATTATCATTATTATCATTATTATCATTATGATCATTATTACCATTTTTATCACTATTAACATTATTGCTATCATTATTATCAATTTTATAATTATTATCATTATTATCATTATTATCATTATTATCAATTTATCATTTTATCATTATTACTATCATTATTATCATTATTACTATCATTATTTTCAATATCATCATTATTATCATTATTATCATTATTACTATCATTATTATCATTATTATCATTATTATCATTATTATCATTATTATCACTATTATCATTATTTTCAGTATTACTACCATTATTATCATTATTATCATCATTATCATTATTACTAATATTATTATCATTATTATCATTATAGTAATTATTATCATTATTATCATTATTATCATTATTACCATTATTATCAGTACTACTATCATTATTATCATTATTATAATTATTATCATTATTATCATTATTATCATTATTACTATGATTATTATCATTATTACCATTAATATCATTATTTTCATAATTATCATTATCATCATTATTATCCTTATTACCACTCTTATCATTATTATCATTATTATCATTATTATCAGTATTACTACCATTATTATCATTATTATCATTATTATCATTATTATCATTATTATCATTATTACTATCATTATTATCATTCATATCATCATTATCATTATAATCATTATTATCATTATTATCATTATTATCATTTTATTATTATTATCATAATTATAATTATTATCATTATTATCATTTTTATCATTATTATCATTATTATCATTATTATCATTGTTATCATTATTACTATCATTATTGTCAATATTATCATTATTTACATTATTATCACTATTATCATTATTATCATTATTAGTAACATTATTATCATTATTATCATTATAATCATTATTATCATAATTACCATTATTATCATTATTATCAATATTACCATTATTATCATTATTAATATCATTATTATTATTATTATCATTGTAAGCATTATTTTCATTATTACTATTATTATTATCATTATTATCATTATTATCATTATTATCATTACTACTATCATTATTATCATTATTATCATTATTATCATTATTATCATTATTATCAGTATTACTATCATTATTATCATTATTATCATTATTATCATTATTATCATTATTTTCATAAATTTCATTATTATCATTATTATCCTTATTATCATTATTATCATTATCATTAATATCATTAATATCAATATTATCATTATCATTATTATTATTATTATTATTATTATTATTATTTTAATATCATTATTATTATTATTATTATTATTATTAATTATATTATTATTATAATTATTATCATTATTACTATTATTATCATTGTTATGTTTGTTATCATTATTAGTATTATAATTATTATTACCATCATTATTATCATTATTATCACTATTACATTATTATCATTATTATCATTAGTATCAGTATTATCTCTGTTATAATTATTATCATTATTATAATTATAATCATTATTATCATTATTATCATTATTATCATTATTATCATTATTATTATTATTACCATTATTATCACTAATATTATCATTATTAACATTGCCTACATATTTATTATGATTATCATTATTAATGTTTTACTATCATTAATATCATTATTATCATTATTATCATTATTAACATTATCATCATAATTATCATTATAATCATTATTATCATTATTACTATCATTATTATCATTATTATCATTATTATCATTATTATCATTATTATCATTATTATCATTATTATCACTATTACTATCATTATTATCATTATTTCCGTTATTATCATTATTATTATTGTTATTATTATTATCATTATTATAACTATTATTATTGTTATTATTGTTATTATTATTATTGTTTTTATTATTATCATTATTATTATTATTTTTATTATTATTATTATTATTTTTATTATTATTATCATTATTATCATTATTACTATTATTATCATTATTATGTTTGTTATCATTATTATCATTATAATCATTATTACTATCATCATTATTATTATTATCATTATTATCTTTATTATCATTATTACTATCATTATTATCATTATTATTATTACTATCATTATTATCATTATTATCATTTCATCATTATTACATTCATTATTTTCAATATTATCATTATTATCATTATTATCATTATTATCATTATTATCATTATTATCATTATTATCATTATTATCACCATTATCATTATTATCATTATTATGATTATTATCATTTTTATCAGTATTGCTATCATTATTATCATTACTATCATTATTATCATTATTACCATTACTATCATTATTTTCATAATTATCATTATTATCCTTATTATCATTATTATCATTATTTTCATTATTATCTTTATTATCAGTATTACTAGCATTATTATCATTATTATCATCATTATCATTATTACTATTATTATTATCATTATTATCATTATAATAATTATTATCATAATTATCATTATTATCATTATTACCATTATTATCAGTATTACTATCATTATTATCATTATTATAATTATTATCATTATTATCATTATTATCATTATTACTATCATTATTATCATTATTACCATTACTATCATTATTTTCATAATTATCATTATTATCATTATTATCCTTATTATCATTATTATCATTATTATTATTATTATCATTATTATCAGTATTACTACCATTATTATCATTATTAACATTATTATCATTATTAACATTATTACTATCATTATTAACATTCTTATCATTATTTTCATTATAATCAATATTATCATTATTATCATTATTATCATTTTATCATTATTTTCATTATTATTATTTTTATCATTATTATCATTGTTATCATTATTATCATTATTACTATCTTTTTTATCATTATTATCATTGTTATCATTATTATCATTATTATCATTATATCTATCATTATTATCATTATTATCATTATTATCATAATCATCATTATTACCAATTTTATCCATATTATCTTTGTTACCATTACTATCACTATTACTATCATTATTATAATTATTACTATCATTATTATCATTACATCATTATTCTCAATATTATCATTACTACTATCATTATTATCATTATTTTCATTTTTATCATTATTATCATTATTATTATCATTATTTTCATTATTATCATTATTATCATTACTACTATCATTACTATCATTATTATAACTATTACTATAATTATTATCATTATTACTATCATTATTTTCAATGTTGTCATTATTATCATTATTATTACCATTATTACTATCATTATTATCATTATTACCATATTTAATATTATTATTATTATTATTACCTTTATTATCATTAATATTATCATTATTATCCTTATTATCATTATTATCATTAAAATTGTTATTACCATTATTATTATTATGATTATTATAGTCATTTTTATTATTATTATTATTATTATTATTATTATTATTATTATTATTATTATTATTATCACTGTTACTATAATTATCATTATTATGTTTATTACCATTATTATCATTTTGATGAATAGTATCATTATTATCATTATTATCAGTATTACTATCATTATTATCATTATTATCAGTATTACTATCATTATTATCATTATTATCAATATTATCATCATTATCATTTTTATCATTATTACTATCATTATTATACTTATTATCATTATTACTATCATTATTATCATTAATATCATTATTATCACTATTACTATCATAATTATCATTATTACTATCATTATTATCAATAATATAATTATTATCATTATTACCACTATTACTATCATAATTATCATTATTATCATTATTATCATTATTACTATCATTATTTTCATTATTATCATTATTATCATTATTACTATCATTATTATCATTATTTCCATTATTATCATTATTACTATCATATTTATCATTATTATCATTATTATCATTAATATCATTAATATCACTATTACTATGATTTTTATCATTATTTCCGTTATTATCATTATTAATATTGTTTTCATTATTATTAATATTATTACTATTATTATTATTATTATTATTATTGTTATTGTTATTATTATTAGGTTTTTTATTATTATCATTATTATTATTATTATTATTATTATTTTTATTATTATTATTATTATTATCATTATTACTATTATTATCATTATTAAGTTGTTATCATTATTACCATTATAATCATTATTACTATCATTATTATCATTATTATCATTATTACCATTATTATCATTATTACTATCATTATTATTTTTATTATCATTATTATCAATATTATCATTATTATCATTATTACTATCATTAATATTTTTATTATAATTATTATCATTAATATCATTATTATCATAATTATCATTATTATCATTATTATCATTATTATCATTATTATCATTATTACTATCATTATTATCATTGTTATCATTGTTATCATTATTATAATTATTATCATTATTACTTTCATTGTTATCATTATTATTATTATGATCATTATTAACATTATTAACATAATCATCAATATTATCATTATTATCCTTAATACCTTATCCTTATCCTTAATACCTTTATTATCATTATTATCACTATTACTATCATTATTATCATAATTACTAACATTATTATCATAATTATCATTATTATCATTATTATCATTATTATTATCATTATTATCATTATTGCCATTATTATAATTATTTTTATTATTATTGTTATTATTATACTTATAATTATTATTATTATTATTATTATTATTATTATTATTATTATTATTATCATTATTATTATTATTATTATTATCATTTTTATCATTATTACTATTATTATCAGAATTATATTTATTATCATTACTTTCATTATTATCATTATTTGTATCATTATTACCATTCTTATCATTGTTATCATTATTATCATTAATATCATTATTATCAGTAATATTATCATTATTATCATTATTATCATTATTATTATTATTACCATTATTATCATTAATATTATCATCATTAACATTACTATCACATTTATTATGATTATCATTATTAATATTATTACTATCATTAATATCATTATTATCATTATTTTCATTATTATCATTATTATCATTATTACCATCGTTATTATCATTATTACCTTTATTATCATTATTATATAATTTTCATTAGTATCATTATTATTCTTATTATCTTTATTATCATTCTTATCATTATTATCATTATTATCATTCTTATCCTTATTATCATTCTAATCATTATTACTATCATTATTATCATTATTATCATTATTATCATTATTATCATTATTATCAGTATTACTACCATTATTACCATTATTATCATCATTATCATTATTACTAACATTATTATCATTATTATTATTATTATCATTATTACTATCATTATTATCATTATTACCATTAATATCATTCTTTTCATAATTATCATTATCATCATTATTATCCTTATTATCACTATTATCATTATTATCATTATTATCAATATTACTACCATTATTATCATTATTATCATTATTATCATTATTATCATTATTACTGTCATTATTATCATTCTTATCATTATTATCATTATATTCATTATTTTCATTATTATCATTATTATCATTTTATCATTATTATCATAATTATCATTATTATTATTATTATCATTTTTATCATTATTATCATTATTATTATTATTATCATTGTTATCATTATTACTGTCATTATTATCAATATTATCATTATTTACATTATTACCACTATTATCATTATTATCATTATTACTAACATTATTATCATTATTATCATTATTATCATTATTATCATTATTATCATTATTTTCATAATTTTCATTATTATCATTATTATTTTTATTATCATTATTATCATTATCATAAATATCATTAATATCATTATTATCATTATCATCATTATTATTATAATTATTATTATTATTATTTTAATATCATTATTATTATTATTATTATTATTATTAATTTTATTATTATTATAATTATTATCATTATTACTATTATTATCATTGTTATGTTCGTTATCATTATTACAATTATAATTATTATTACTATCATTATTATCATTATTATCACTATTACCATTATTATCATTATTATCATTAGTATCATTATTATCACTGTTATAATTATTATCATTATTATAATTATAATCATTATTATCATTATTATCATTATTATCATTATTATCATTATTATTATTATTACCATTATTATCATTAATATTACCATTATTACCATTACTATCATTATTATTATCATTATTATCTTTTTTGCCATTATTATAATTATTATCATGATTATTGTTATTATTATTATTATAATTATTATTATTATTATTATTATTATAATTATTATTATAATTATCATTTTATTATTATTATTATTATCATTATTATCATTAATATTATTATCATAATTATATTTATTATCCTTACTTTCATTATTATCAGTATTACTATCATTATTAACATTCTTAACATTATTATCATTATTATCATTATTATGATTATTATAAGTAATATTATCATTATTAACATTATTATCATTATTATCACTAATATTATCATTATTATCATTATTATCATTATTATCATTATTATCATTATTATCATTATTACCATTATTATCCTTATTATATAATTTTCATTATTATCATTATTATCATTATTATCATTATTACTATCAGTATTATTTTTCTTATCATTATTATCATTATTATCATTATCATCATAATTATCATTATAATCATTATTATCATTATTACTATCATTATTATCATTATTATTATAATTATCATTATTATCATTATTATCATTATTATCATTATTATCACTATTACTATCATTATTATCATTATTTCCGTTATTATCATTATTATTATTGTTATTATTATTATCATTATTATAACTATTATTATTGTTATTATTGTTATTATTATAATTGTTTTTATTATTATCATTATTATTATTATTTTTATTATTATTATTATTTTTATTATTATTATCATTATTATCATTATTACTATTATTATCATTATTATGTTTGTTATCATTATTATCATTATAATCATTATTACTATCATCATTATCATTATTATCATTAATATCTTTATTATCATTATTACTATCATTATTATCATTATTATTATTATTACCATTATTATCATTAATATTATCATTATTAACATTACTATCATATTTATTATGATTATCATTATTATTATTAATACTATCATTAATATCATTATTACCATTATTATCATTATTATCATTAATATCATTTTTACCATTATTATGATTATTATCTTTATTATCAGTATTTCTATCATTATTACCATTATCATCATTGTTATCATTATTATGATTATTATCATTATTACTATAATTATTATTATTATTATCATTTTTATCATTATTATCATTATTATCATTATTATGATTATTATCATTATTACTATCATTATTATCATTATTATCATTATTATCATTATTATCAGTAATAATATCATTATTATAATTATTATCATTATTATGTTTATTACCATTATTATCATTATTATTATCATTATTAACATTACTATCACATTTATTATGATTATCAATATTATTATTATTACTATCATTAATATCATTATTACCATTATTATCATTATTATCATTATTATCATTATTACTAACATTATTATTATTATTATCATTATTATCATTGTAAACATTATTACTATCATTATTATCATTATTATGATTATTATCAATATTATCATTCTTATGATTATTATCATTATTACTAAGAATATTATCTATATTATCATTATTATCATTATTATCATTATTATCATTATTATCATTATTTCACTATTACTATCATTATTATCATTATTATTATCATTGTTTTCAATATTATCATTATTATCATTAATACTATCATTATTATCATTATTATCATCATTATCATTATTATCACTATTATCATTATTATCATTATTACTATCATTATTATCATTATTACCATTATTACTATTATTAATATAATTTTCATTATTATCATTATCCATATTATCATTATTATCATTATTATCATTATTACCATTATTATCAGTATTACTATCATTATTATCTTTATTATAATTATTATCATTATTATCATTATTATCATTATTACTATCATTATTATCATTATTACCATTACTATAATTATTTTCATAATTATCATTATTATCATTATTATCCTTATTATCATTATTATCATTATTATCATTATTATCATTATTTTCAGTATTACTACCATTATTATCATTATTAACATTATTATCATTATTATCATTATTACTATCATTATTAACATTCTTATCATTATTATCATTATTATCAATATTATCATTATTACCATTATTATCATTTTATCATTATTATCATAATTATCATTATTTTCATTATTATCATTTTTATCATTATTATCATTGTTATCATTATTATCATTATTACTATCTTTTTTATCATTATTATCATTTTTATCGTTATTATCATTATTATCATTATATCTATCATTATTATCATTATTATCATTATTATCATAATCATCATTATTATCAGTTTTATCCATATTATCTTTGTTACCATTACTATCACTATTACTATCATTATTATAATTATTACTATCATTATTATCATTACATCATTATTCTCAATGTTATCATTACTACTATCATTATTATCATTATTTTCATTCTTATAATTATTATCATTATTATTATCATTATTTTCATTATTATCATTATTATCATTACTACTATCATTACTATCATTATTATCACTATTTCTATCATTATTATCATTATTACTATCATTATTTTCAATATTGTCATTATTATCATTATTATTACCATTATTACTATCATTATTATCATTATTATCATATTTAATATTATTATTATTATTATTACCTTGATTATCATTAATATTATCATTATTATCCTTATTATCAATATTATCATTATCATTGTTATTACCATTATTATTATTATGATTATTATAGTCATTTTTATTATTATTATTATTATTATTATTATTATTATTATTATTATTATTATCATTGTTACTATAATTATCATTATTATGTTTATTACCATTATTATCATTTTTATGAATAGTATCATTATTATCATTATTATCAGTATTACTATCATTATTATCATTATTATCAATATTATCATCATTATCATTTTCATCATTATTACTACCATTATTATACTTATTATCATTATTACTATTATTATTATCATTAATATCATTATTATCACTATTACTATCATAATTAACATTATTACTATCATTATTATCAATATTATAATTATTATCATTATTACCACTATTACTATCATAATTATCATTATTATCATTATTATCATTATTACTATCATTATTTTCATTATTATCATTATTATCATTATTACTATCATTATTATCATTATTTCCATTATTATCATTATTACTATCATATTTATCATTATTATCATTATTATCATTATTATCATTATTATCACTATTACTATCATTTTTATCATTATTTCCGTTATTATCATTATTAATATTGTTATTATTATTATTAATATTATAACTATTATTATTATTATTATTATTGTTATTGTTATTATTATTATGTTTTTTATTATTATCATTATTATTATTATTATTATTATTATTATTATTTTTATTATTATTATCATTATTATCATTATTACTATTATTATCATAATTATGTATATTATCATTATTATATTATAATAATTATTACTATCATTATTATCATTATTATCATTATTACCATTATTATCATTATTACTATCATTATTATTTTTATTATCATTATTATCATTATTATCATTATTATCATTATTACTATCATTAATATTTTTATTATAATTATTATCATTATTATCATTATTATCATAATTATCATTATTATCATTATTATCATTATTATCATTGTTATCATTATTACTATCATTATTATCATTATTATCATTGTTATCATTATTATAATTATTATCATTATTACTTTCATTGTTATCATTATTATTATTATGATCATTATTAACATTATTATCATAATCATCATTATTATCATTATTATTCTTAATAACTTTATTATCATTATTATCACTATTACTATCATTATTATCATAATTATTAACATTATTATCGATATTACCATTATTATCATTATTATCATTATTATTATCATTATTAACATTATTATCATTATTATCACTATTATTATTATTATCATTATTATCAGTATTACTACCATTATTATCATTATTATCATTATTATCATTATTATCATTATTATCATTATTACTATCATTATTATCATTCTTATCATTATTATCATTATAATCATTATTTTCATTATTATCATTATTATCATTTTATCATTATTATCATAATTATCATTATTATCATTATTATCATTTTTATCATTATTATCATTATTATCATTATTATCATTGTTATAATTATTACTATCATTATTATCATTATTATCATTATTTACATTATTACCACTATTATCATTATTATCATTATTACTAACATTATTATCATTATTATCATTATAATCATTATTATCATAATTACCATTATTATCATTATTATCAATACTATCATTATTATCATTATTAATATCATTATTATTATTATTATCATTGTAAGCATTTTTTTCATTATTGTTATTATTATTATCATTATTATCATTATTATCATTATTATCATTACTACCATTATTATCAGTATTACTATCATTATTATCATTATTATAATTATTATCATTATTATCATTATTATCATTATTACTATCATTATTATCATTATTACCATTACTATCATTATTTTCATAATTATCATTATTATCATTATTATCCTTATTATCATTATTATCATTATTATCATTTTTATCATTATTATCATCGTTATCATTATTATCATTATTACTATTTTTTTTATCATTATTATCATTGTTATCGTTATTATCATTATTATCATTATATCTATCATTATTATCATTATTATCATTATTATCATAATCATCATTATTATCAATTTTATCCATATTATCTTTGTTATCATTACTATCACTATTACTATCATTATTATAATTATTACTATCATTATTATCATTACATCATTATTCTCAATATTATCATTACTACTATCATTATTATCATTATTTTCTTTCTTATAATTATTATCATTATTATTATCATTATTTTCATTATTATCATTATTATCATTACTACTATCATTACTATCATTATTATCACTATTACTATCATTATTATCATTATTACTATCATTATTTTCAATATCGTCATTATTATCATTATTATTACCATTATTACTATCATTATTATCATTATTATCATATTTAATATTATTATTATTATTATTACCTTGATTATCATTAATATTATCATTATTATCCTTATTATTAATATTATCATTATCATTGTTATTACCATTATTATTATTATGATTATTATAGTCATTTTTATTATTATTATTATTATTATTAATATTATTATTATTATTATCATTGTTACTACAATTATCATTATTATGTTTATTACCATTATTATCATTTTTATGAATTGTAACATTATTATCATTATTATCAGTATTACTATCATTATTATCATTATTATCAATATTATCATCATTATCAATTTTATCATTATTACTATCATTATTATACTTATTATCATTATTACTATCATTATTATCATTAATATCATTATTATCACTATTACTATCATAATTATCATTATTACTATCATTATTATCAATATTATAATTATTATCATTATTACCACTATTACTATCATAATTATCATTATTATCATTATTATCATTATTACTATCATTATTTTCATTATTATCATTATTATCATTATTACTATCATTATTATCATATTTTCAATTATTATCATTATTACTATCATATTTATCATTATTATCATTATTATCATTATTATCATTATTATCACTATTACTATCATTTTTATCATTATTTCCCTTATTATCATTATTAATATTGTTATTATTATTATTAATATTATAACTATTATTATTATTATTATTATTGTTATTGTTATTATTATTATGTTTTTTATTATTATCATTATTATTATTATTATTATTATTATTATTATTATTATTTTTATTATTATTATCATTATTATCATTATTACTATTATTATCATTATTATGTATGTTATCATTATTATATTATAATCATCATTACTATCATTATTATCATTATTATCATTATTACCATTATTATCATTATTACTATCATTATTATTTTTATTATCATTATTATCATTATTATCATTATTATCATTATTATCATTATTATCATTATTACTATCATTAATATTTTTATTATAATTATTATCATTATTATCATTATTATCATAATTATCATTATTATCATTATTATCATTATTATCATTATTATCATTATTACTATCATTATTATCATTTTATCATTGTTATCATTATTATAATTATTATCATTATTACTTCCATTGTTATCATTATTATTATTATGATCATTATTAACATTATTAACATAATCATCAATATTATCATTATTATCCTTAATACCTTTATTATCATTATTATCACTATTAGTATCATTATTTTCATAATTACTAACATTATTATCATAATTATCATTATTATCATTATTATCATTATTATTATCATTATTATCGTTATTGCCATTATTATAATTATTTTTATTATTATTGTTATTATTATAATTATAATTATTATTATTATTATTATTATTATTATTATTATTATTATTATCATTATTATTATTATTATTATTATCATTTTTATCATTATTACTATTATTATCATAATTATATTTATTATAATTTCTTTCATCATTATCATTATTTCTATCATTATTACCATTCTTATCATTGTTATCATTATTATCATTATTATCATTATTATCAGTAATATTATCATTATTATCATTATTATCATTATTATTATTATTACCATTATTATGATTAATATTATCATTATTAACATTACTATCACATTTATTATGATTATCATTATTAATATTATTACTATCATTAATGTCATTATTATCATTATTTTCATTATTATCATTATTATCATTATTACTATCGTTATTATCATTATTACCATTATTATCATTATTATATAATTTTCATTAGTATCATTATAATTCTTATTACCTTTATTATCATTCTTATCATTATTATCATTATTATCATTATTATCAATATTATCGTAATTATAATTCATACCTTCATTATTATCATTATTATCATTATTATCATTATTATCATTATTTTCATATTTATCATTATTATCATTAATCCTTATTATCATTATTATCATTATTAACATTATTATCATTATTATCATTATTATCAGTATTACTATCATTATTATCACTATTATCATTATTATCATTATTAGCATCATTATCTTTATTATCATACCTATCCTTATTATCTTTATTTTCATTATTATCATTATTACCGTTATTATCAGTATTACTAACATTATTATCATTATTATCATTATTATCATTATTATCACTATTATCATTATTACTATCATTATTATCATTATTACCATTATTATCATAATCATCATTATTATCAATATTAGCCTCATTATGTTTATTATCATTACTATCCTTATTATCTTCATTTTCATTATTATCATTATTACCGTTATTATCAATATTACTAACATTATTATCACTATTATCATTATTATCATTATTATCACTATTATAATTATTACAATCATTATTATCATTATTATCATTATTACCTTTATTATCATTACCATCATTATTATCATTATTATCATTATCATTATCATTATTATCATTATTATCATTATTATCAGTATCACTAACCTTATTATCATTATTATCATTATTATCATTATTATCATTACTACCACTATTATAATTATTATCATTATTATCATTATTATTATTACTAGCAATTTTACTATCACTATTATCATTATTATAATTATTATCATTATTACCATTATTAACATTATTATAATTATTATCATTATTACCATTATTAACATTATTATCATTATTACTACCATTATTATCATTATTATCATTGTTAGCATTATTTTCATTATTACTATCATTATTGTCATTATTATCATTATTATCATTAATATCATTATTATCAATATTATCGTTATTATAATTAATACCTTCATTATTATCATTATTATTATTATTATCATTATTATCATTATTTTCATAATTATCATTATTATCATTATTATCATTATTATCATTGCTAGCATTATTTTCATTAATACTATCATTATTATCATTATTATCATTATTATCATTATTATCATTATTATCATTACTATCATTATTACTATCATTATTATCATTATTACCATTATTATCATTTTTATCACTATTACTATCATTATTATCATTATTATCATTTTTATCAATATTATCACTATTATCATTATTACTATCATTATTATCATTATTACCATTATTATCATTATTATCATTATTATCATTATTATTATTATTCTCATTATAATCATTAATATTATGATTATTACAATTACTATCATTATTATAATGATTATTATCATCATTATTATTATTACTACCATTATTATCATTATTATCATTATTATCATTATCATTGTAATTATTATTGTTATTATTATTAATGGCATTTTTATTGATATTATTATTATTATCATTATTTTTATTATTATTATCGTTATTATCATTATTACTATTATTATCACTATTATGATTATTATCATTATTATCATTATTATCATTATCATCATAATTATCATTATTGTCATTATTATCATTATTACCATTATTATAATTATTATCATTTTTATCATTATTATAATTATTATCATTATTATCATTATTAACATTAGTATCATTATTACTACCATTATTATCATTATTTACATTGTTAGCATTATTTTCATTATTACTATCATTATTATCATTATTAACATTATTATCATTATTATCATTATTATCACTATTACTATCATTATTATCATTTCTAATATCTATATTTTCAATATTATCATTATTATCATTATTATCATTATTACTATCATTATTATCATTATTATCATTATTATCATTATTATCATTATTATCAATATTATCTTAATTATAATTAATACCTTCATTATTATCATTATTATCATTATTATCATTATTATCATTATTTTCATATTTATCATTATTATCATTAATCCTTATTATCGTTATTATCATTATTAACATTATTATCATTATTATCATTATTATCAGTATTACTATCATTATTATCACTATTATCATTATTATCATTATTAGCATCATTATCTTTATTATCATACCTATCCTTATTATCTTTATTTTCATTATTATCATTATTACCGTTATTATCAGTATTACTAACATTATTATCATTATTATCATTATTATCATTATTATCACTATTATCATTATTACTATCATTATTATCATTATTACCATTATTATCATAATCATCATTATTATCAATATTAGCCTCATTATCTTTATTATCATTACTATCCTTATTATCTTCATTTTCATTATTATCATTATTACCGTTATTATCAATATTACTAACATTATTATCATTATTATCATTATTATCATTATTATCACTATTATCATTATTACAATCATTATTATCATTATTATCATTATTACCATTATTATCATTACCATCATTATTATCATTATTATCATTATCATTATCATTATTATCATTATTATCATTATTATCAGTATCACTAACCTTATTATCATTATTATCATTATTATCATTATTATCATTACTACCATTATTATAATTATTATCATTATTATCATTATTATTATTACTAGCAATTTTACTATCATTATTATCATTATTATAATTATTATCATTATTACCATTATTAACATTATTATAATTATTATCATTATTACCATTATAACATTATTATCATTATTACTACCATTATTATCATTATTATCATTGTTAGCATTATTTTCATTATTACTATCATTATTATCATTAATATCATTATTATCAATATTATCGTTATTATAATTAATACCTTCATTATTATCATTATTATCATTATTATCATTATTATCATTATTTTCATAATTATCATTATTATCATTATTATCATTATTATCATTATTATCATTATTATCATTATTATCATTACCATTATTATCATTATTATCATTATTACCATTATTATCATTATTACCATTATTATCATTATTATCATAATTATCAATATTAGCAGTTTTACTTTCATTATTATCATTATTATAATTATTATCATTATTATCATTATTAACATTATTATCATTTTTACTACCATTATTATCTTTGTTATCATTGTTAGTGTTATTTTGATTATTACTATCATTATTATCATTATTATCATTATTATCATTATTACTATCATTATTAACATTATTATCATTATTATCAGTATTACTATAATTATTATCACTATTATCATTATTATCATTATTTTCATTATTATCATTATTATCATTATTATCATTATTACTACCATTATTATCATTATTATCATTGTTAGCATTATTTTCATTATTACTATGTTTTATATAATTATTGTCATTATTATCTTTATAATCACTATTATCATTAATATCATAATCATCATTATTATCATTATTAGCATCATTATCTTTAATATCATTCCTATCCTTATTATCTTTATTTTCATTATAATCATTATTACCGTAATTATCATTATTACTAACATTATTACCATTATTATCATTATTATCAATATTATCATTATTAACTTTATTATCATTATTACTACCATTATTATCTCTATTATCATTGTTAGCATTATTTTCATTATTACTATGATTCATATAATTATTATTATTATTATCTTTATGATCATTATTTTCATTATTATCATAATCATCATTATTATCATTATTAGCATCATTATATTTATATCATACCTATCCTTATTATCTTTATTTTCATTATTATCATTCTTACCGTTATTTTCAGTATTACTAACATTATTATCATTATTATAATTATTATCATTATTATCACTATTATCATTATTACTATCATTATTATCATTATTACCATTATTATCATAATCATCATTATTATCAATATTTGCCTCATTATCTTTATTATCATCACTATCCTTATTAT
The DNA here is from genome assembly GCF_014083535.2 of Vespa mandarinia. Classification (NCBI taxonomy): domain Eukaryota; kingdom Metazoa; phylum Arthropoda; class Insecta; order Hymenoptera; family Vespidae; genus Vespa; species Vespa mandarinia. The sequence continues at coordinate 781,554 of NW_023395879.1, forward strand.
CTTTATTTTCATTATTATCATTATTAACGTTATCATCAGTATTACTAACATTATTATCATTATTATCATTATTATCAATATTATCAATATTATCATTAATACAATCATTATTATCATTATTATCATTATTACCATAATTATCATTACTATCATTATTATCATTATTATCATTATCATTATCATTATTAGCATTATTATCATTATTATCAGTATTACTAACCTTATTATCATTATTATTATTATTAACATTATTATCATTATTACCATTATTATAATTATTATCATTATTATCATTATTATTATTATTAGCAATTTTACTAACATTATTATCATTATTACAGTTATCATTATTACCATTATTAACATTATTATCATTGTTACTACCATTATTATCATTATTATCATTGTTAGCATTATTTTCGTTATAACTATCATTATTATCATTATTATCATTATTATCATTATTACTATCATTGTTAACATTATTATCATTATTAGCATTATTATCACTATTACTATCATTATTATCATTATTAATATCATTATTTTCAATATTATCATTATTATCATTGTTAGCATTATATTCATTATTACTATCATTATTATCATTATTATCATTATTATCATTATAACTATCATTATAATCATTATTAACATTATTGTCATTATTATCATTATTACTATCATTATTATCATTATTAAATAACTATTTTCAATATTATTATTATTATCATTATTATCCTTATTAACATTATTATCATTATTATCATTATTATCATTATTATAATTATTATCATTATTACCATTATTACTATCATTATTATAATTATTATCATTATTATCATTATTATCATTATTATCATTATTATCAATATTATCATTGTTATCATTATTCCCTTCATTATTATCATTTTTATCATTATTATCATTATCATTGTAATTATTATTGTTATTATTATTAATAATATTTTTATTATTATTATTATTATTATCATTACTTTGATTATTATTATCATTATTATCATTATTACTATTATTATCATTATTATCATTATTATCATTATCATCATAATTATCATTATTATCATTATTATCATTATTTTCATATATATCATTATTATCATTATTACCATTTTTATCATTATTACTATCATTATTATCGTAATTATCATTGTTATCACTATTATCATTATTATCGTTATTACTATCATTATTACCATTATTATCATTATTATGATTATTATCATTATTGTCATTATTATCATTATTACTACCATTATTATCATTATAATAGTTGTTAGCATTATTTTCATTAATACTATCATTATTTGAATTATTATCATTATTATCATTATTATCATTTTTACTATCATTATTATCATTATTATCATTATTATCATTTTTATCACTATTACTATCATTATTATAATTATTACTATCATTATTACCAATATTAACATTATTATCATTATTATTGTTATTATTATAATTATAATTAATCTTAATATCATTATTATTATAATTATTATTATTATTATTATTATTATCATTATTATCATTATTAATATTATTATCATAATTATATTTATTATCATTATTTTCATTATTATCATTATTACCATTATTATCATTATTATCATTATTATCATAATTATCATTATTATCATTAATATCTTTTATTATCATTATTATCATTATTATCGTTTTTATCAGGTATATTATCATTATTATCATTATTATCATTATTATTATTATTACCATTATTATCATTAATATTATCATTATTAACATTACTATCATATTTATTATGATTATTATCATTATTATTATTATTACTATCATTAATATTAATATTTTCATTATTATCATTATTATCGTTATTATCATTATTATCATTATTATCATTACTATCATTATTATCATTCTTATGATTATTATCATTATTACTAAGATTGTTATCATTATTATCATTATTATCATTATTATCATTATTATCATTATTATCAGTATTACTATCATCATTATCATTATTATAATTATTATCATTATTATCATTATTATCATTATTATCATTATTATCATTTTTTTCATTTTTATTTTTATTACCATTATTATCATTAATATTATCATTATTATCATTATTGTCATTATTATCATTATTATCTCTATCATTGTTATTATTACTATTATTATGATTATTATTATCATTATTATTATTATTATTATTATTATTATTATTATTATTATTATTGTCATAGTTACTATAATTATCATTATTATCTTTATTATCATTTTTCTCATTTCTATTACTACTACTATCATCATTATGATTATTATCATTATTTTCATTATTACCATTAATACTATCATTATTATCATTTTTAGCATTATTAACATTATTATCATATTTATAATTATTATCATTATTATCCTTATTATCATTATTATCACTATTATCATTATTATCATTACTACTATCATTATTATCATTATCATCATTATTATCATTATTCCTACTATTATTACCATTATTATCATTATTAGCATTATTTTCATAATTACTTTCATTATTATCATTAATATCATTATTATCATTAATATCATTATTATCATTATCATTGTAATTATTATTGTTATTATTATTAATAATATTTTTATTATTATTATTATTATTATCATTATTTTGATTATTATTATCATTATTATTATTATTACTATTATTATCATTATTATCATTATTATCATTATCATCATAATTATCATTATTATCATTATTATCATTATTTTCATATATATCATTATTATCATTATTACCATTTTTATCATTATTACTATCATTATTATCGTAATTATCATTGTTATCACTATTATCATTATTATCGTTATTACTATCATTATTACCATTATTGTCATTATTATGATTATTATCATTATTGTCATTATTATCATTATTACTACCATTATTATCATTATAATAGTTGTTAGCATTATTTTCATTAATACTATCATTATTTGAATTATTATCATTATTATCATTATTATCATTTTTACTATCATTATTATCATTATTATCATTATTATCATTTTTATCACTATTACTATCATTATTATCATTATTACTATCATTATTACCAATATTAACATTATTATCATTATTATTGTTATTATTATAATTATAATTAATCTTAATATCATTATTATTATAATTATTATTATTATTATTATTATTATTATTATCATTATTATCATTATTAATATTATTATCATAATTATATTTATTATCATTATTTTCATTATTATCATTATTACCATTATTATCATTATTATCATAATTATCATTATTATCATTAATATCTTTTATTATCATTATTATCATTATTATCGTTATTATCAGGTATATTATCATTATTATCATTATTATCATTATTATTATTATTACCATTATTATCATTAATATTATCATTATTAACATTACTATCATATTTATTATGATTATTATCATTATTATTATTATTACTATCATTAATATTAATATTTTCATTATTATCATTATTATCGTTATTATCATTATTATCATTATTATCATTACTATCATTATTATCATTCTTATGATTATTATCATTATTACTAAGATTATTATCATTATTATCATTATTATCATTATTATCATTATTATCATTATTATCAGTATTACTATCATCATTATCATTATTATCATTATTATCATTATTATCATTATTATCATTATTATCATTATTATCATTTTTTTCATTTTTATTTTTATTACCATTATTATCATTAATATTATCATTATTATCATTATTGTCATTATTATCATTATTATCTCTATCATTGTTATTATTACTATTATTATGATTATTATTATCATTATTATTATTATTATTATTATTATTATTATTATTATTATTATTGTCATAGTTACTATAATTATCATTATTATCTTTATTATCATTTTTCTCATTTCTACTACTACTACTATCATCATTATGATTATTATCATTATTTTCATTATTACCATTATTACTATCATTATTGTCATTTTTATCATTATTAACATTATTATCATATTTATAATTATTATCATTATTATCCTTATTATCATTATTATCACTATTATCATTATTATCATTACTACTATCATTATTATCATTATCATCATTATTATCATTATTCCTACTATTATTACCATTATTATCATTATTAGCATTATTTTCATAATTACTTTCATTATTATCATTAATATCATTATTATCATTAATATCATTATTATCATTATCATTATTATTATTATTATCATTATTACCATTATTTTCATTATAATCATAATTATCATTATTATCATTTTTAACATTATTATCATTATTATCATTATTATCTTTATTATCACTATTATCACGATTACAACCATAATTATCATTATTACTGTCATAATTATCAATATTATCATTATTATCATTATTATCATTATTACTATCATTATTATCATTATTATCATTTTTATCATTATTATCATTATTATTATCATTATTTTCATTATTATCAATATTATCTTTATTACTACCATTATTATCATTTTTATCTTTAATATCATTATTATTATCATTATTTTCATTATTATAATTATTATCATTATTACCATCATTATTATCATTACTATCATTATTACTATCATTATTATTATTATTATCTTTATTATCATTATTATCATTATTACTATCATTATTATCATTATTGTCATTATTAACATAATTATTACCATTATTATCATTATTACTATAATTATTATCATTATTATCATTATTATCATTATTATCATTACTACTATCATTATTATTATTATTATCATTATTATTATTATTTTCATTATTATCATAATTATCATTATTATAATTTTTATCATTATTATCATTATTATCATTATTATCATTATTACTAAAATTATTATCATTATTTTCATTGTTATCATTATTATCATTATTATCATAATCATCAATATTATCATTATTATCCTTCTTATCTTTAATATCATTATTATCATTATTGTCATTATTATCATTATTACTATCATCATTATCATTATTATCTTTATTATCGTTATTATCATTATTATCATTATTATCACTATTATTAACATTATTATCATTATTATCATTATTATCACTATTACCATTATTATCATTATTACCATTAGTATCATTATTATCACTATTATAATTATTATCATTGTTATCATTATTATCATTATAATCATTATTATTATTATTACCATTATTATCATTAATATTATGATTATTACTTTTACTATCATTATTATTGTGAATATTATCATTATTATTAATATTACTATCATTATTATCATTAGTATCATTATTATCATGAACACTGTAATTATTATTATTATTATTATTATTATTATTATAATTATTATTATTATTATTATTATTATTATTATTTTTATTATTATTATCATTATTATCATTATTACTATTATTATCATTATTATATTTATTATCATTATCACAATTATTATAATTATTATCATTATTACTATCATTATTAACATTATTATTATTATTATCATTATTACCATTATTATCATTATTACCTTCATTATTACCATTACTATCATTATTATCATTATTACTACCATTATTATCATTATTATCATTGCTAGCATTATTTTCATTAATACTATCATTATTATCATTATTATCATTATTATCATTATTATCATTATTATCATTACTATCATTATTACTATCATTATTATCATTATTACCATTATTATCATTTTTATCACTATTACTATCATTATTATCATTATTATCATTTTTATCAATATTATCACTATTATCATTATTACTATCATTATTATCATTATTACCATTATTATCATTATTATCATTATTATCATAATTATCATTATTATCATTAATATCTTTTATTATCATTATTATCATTATTATCATTATTTTTATTATTACCATTATTATCATTAATATTATCATTATTAACATTACTATCATAATTATTATGATTATAATCATTATTATTATTATTACTATCATTAATATTAATATTTTCATTATTATCATTATTATCATTATTATCATTATTATCATTATTATCATTATTATCATTACTATCATTATTATCATTCTTATGATTATTATCATTATTACCAAGATTATTATCATTATTATCATTATTATCATTATTATCATAATCATCAGTATTACTATCATCATTATCATTATTATCATTATTATCATTATTATCATTATTATCATTATTCCTACTATTATTATCATTATTATCACTATTAGCATTATTTTCATAATTACTTTCATTATTATCATTAATATCATTATTATCATTAATATCATTATTATCATTAATATCATTATTATCATTATCATTATTATTAATATTACTATCGTTATTATCATTAGTATCGTTATTATCATTATCACTGTAATTATTATTATTATTATTATTATTATTATTATAATTATTATTATTATTATTATTATTATTATTATTTTTATTATTATTATCATTATTATCATTATTACTATTATTATCATTATTATATTTATTATCATTATCACAATTATTATAATTATTATCATTATTACTATCATTATTAACATTATTATTATTATTATCATTATTACCATTATTATCATTATTACCTTCATTATTACCATTATTATCATTATTATCATTATTACTACCATTATTATCATTATTATCATTGTTAGCATTATTTTCATTATTACTATCATTATTATCATCATTATCATTATTATCGATATAACTATCATTATTATCATTATTACTATCATTATTATCGTAATTATCATTGTTATCACTATTATAATTATTATCGTTATTACTATCATTATTACCATTATTATCATTATTATCATTATTATCATTATTGTCATTATTATCGTTATTACTACCATTATTATCATTATAATAGTTGTTAGCATTTTTTTCATTAATACTATCATTATTATCATTATTATCATTATTATCGTTATTATCATTATTATCATTATTATCATTATTACTATCATTATTATCATTATTACCATTATTATCATTTTTATCACTATTACTATCATTATTATCATTATTATCATTTTTATCAATATTATCACTATTATCATTATTACTATCATTATTATCATTATTACCATTATTATCATTATTATCATTATTATCATAATTATCATTATTAACATTAATATCTTTTATTATCATTATTATCATTATTATCATTATTATATTTATTATCATTATCACAATTATTATAATTATTATCATTATTACTATCATTATTATCATTATTACTATCATTATTACCAATATTAACATTATTATCATTATTATTGTTATTATTATAATTATAATTAATCTTAATATCATTATTATTATAATTATTACTATTATTATTATTATTATCATTATTATCATTATTAATATTATTATCATAATTATATTTATTATCATTATTTTCATTATTATCATTATTATCATTATTATCATTATTATCATTATTATCATTACTATCATTATTATCATTCTTATGATTATTATCATTATTACCAAGATTATTATCATTATTATCATTATTATCATTATTATCATTATTATCAGTATTACTATCATTTTTATCATTATTATCATTATTATCATTATTATCATTATTATCATTATTCCTACCATTATTATCATTATTATCATTGTTAGCATTATTTTCATTATTACTATGTTTTATATAATTATTGTCATTATTATCTTTATAATCACTATTATCATTAATATCATAATCATCATTATTATCATTATTAGCATCATTATCTTTATTATCATTCCTATCCTTATTCTCTTTATTTTCATTATAAGCATTATTACCGTAATTATCATTATTACTAACATTATTACCATTATTATCATTATTATCAATATTATCATTATTAACTTTATTATCATTATTACTACCATTATTATCTCTATTATCATTGTTAGCATTATTTTCATTATTACTATGATTCATATAATTATTATTATTATTATCTTTATGATCATTATTTTCATTATTATCATAATCATCATTATTATCATTATTAGCATCATTATATTTATATCATACCTATCCTTATTATCTTTATTTTCATTATTATCATTATTACCGTTATTTTCAGTATTACTAACATTATTATCATTATTATAATTATTATCATTATTATCACTATTATCATTATTACTATCATTATTATCATTATTACCATTATTATCATAATCATCATTATTATCAATATTTGCCTCATTATCTTTATTATCATCACTATCCTTATTATCTTTATTTTCATTATTATCATTATTAACGTTATCACCAGTATTACTAACATTATTATCATTATTATCATTATTATCAATATTATCAATATTATCATTAATACAATCATTATTATCATTATTATCATTATTACCATTATTATCATTACTATCATTATTATCATTATTATCATTATCATTATCATTATTAGCATTATTATCATTATTATCAGTATTACTAACCTTATTATCATTATTATTATTATTATCATTATTATCATTATTACCATTATTATAATTATTATCATTATTATCATTATTATTATTATTAGCAATTTTACTAACATTATTATCATTATTATAGTTATCATTATTACCATTATTAACATTATTATCATTATTAATACCATTATTATCATTATTATCATTGTTAGCATTATTTTCGTTATTACTATCATTATTATCATTATTATCATTATTATCATTATTACTATCATTATTAACATTATTATCATTATTAGCATTATTATCACTATTACTATCATTATTATCATTATTAATATCATTATTTTCAATATTATCATTATTATCATTGTTAGCATTATATTCATTATTACTATCATTATTATCATTATTATCATTATTATCATTATTACTATCATTATAATCATTATTAACATTATTGTCATTATTATCATTATTACTATCATTATTATCATTATTCAATAATTATTTTCAATATTATTATTATTTTCATTATTATCCTTATTATCATTATTATCATTATTATCATTATTATCATTATTATAATTATTATCATTATTACCATTATTACTATCATTATTATAATTATTATAATTATTATCATTATTATCATTAATATCATTATTATCAATATTATCATTGTTATCATTATTCCCTTCATTATTATCATTTTTATCATTATTATCATTATCATTGTAATTATTATTGTTATTATTATTAATAATATTTTTATTATTATTATTATTATTATCATTATTTGAATTATTATCATTATTATCATTATTATCATTTTTACTATCATTATTATCATTATTATCATTATTATCGTTTTTATCACTATTACTATCATTATTATCATTATAACTATCATTATTACCAATATTAACATTATTATCATTATTATTGTTATTATTATAATTATAATTAATCTTCATATCATTATTATTAAAATTATTATTATTATTATTATTATTATCATTATTATCATTATTAATATTATTATCATAATTATATTTATTATCATTATTTTCATTATTATCATTATTACCATTATTATCATTATTATCATTATTATCATAATTATCATTATTATCATTAATATCTTTTATTATCATTATTATCATTATTATCATTATTATCAGGTATATTATCATTATTATCATTATTATCATTATTTTTATTAATACCATTATTATCATTAATATTATCATTATTAACATTACTATCATAATTATTATGATTATAATCATTATTATTATTATTACTATCATTAATATTAATATTTTCATTATTATCATTATTATCATTTTTATCATTATTATCATTATTATCATTACTATCATTATTACCATTCTTATGATTATTATCATTATTACCAAGATTATTATCATTATTATCATTATTATCATTATTATCAGTATTACTATCATCATTATCATTATTATCATTATTATCATTATTATCATTATTATCATTATTCCTACTATTATTATCATTATTATCACTATTAGCATTATTTTCATAATTACTTTCATTATTATCATTAATATCATTAATATCATTAATATCATTATTATCATTAATATCATTATTATCATTATCATTATTATTAATATTACTATCGTTATTATCATTAGTATCATTATTATCATTATCACTGTAATTATTATTATTATTATTATTATTATTATTATTATAATTATTATTATTATTATTATTATTATTATTATTTTTATTATTATTATCATTATTATCATTATTACTATTTTTATCATTTTTATATTTATTATCATTATCACAATTATTATAATTATTATCATTATTACTATCATTATTAACATTATTATTATTATTATCATTATTACCATTATTATCATTTTTACCTTCATTATTACCATTATTATCATTATTATCATTATAACTACCATTATTATCATTATTATCATTGTTAGCATTATTTTCATTATTACTATCATTATTATCATCATTATCATTATTATCGATATAACTATCATTATTATCATTATTACTATCATTATTATCGTAATTATCATTGTTATCACTATTATAATTATTATCGTTATTACCATCATTATTACCATTATTATCATTATTATCATTATTATCATTATTGTCATTATTATCGTTATTACTACCATTATTATCATTATAATAGTTGTTAGCATTATTTTCATTAATACTATCATTATTATCATTATTATCATTATTATCATTATTATCATTATTATCATTATTATCATTATTACCATTATTTTCATTTTTATCACTATTACTATCATTATTATCATTATTATCATTTTTATCAATATTATCACTATTATCATTATTACTATCATTATTATCATTATTACCATTATTATCATTATTATCATTATTATCATAATTATCATTATTATCATTAATATCTTTTATTATCACTATTATCATTATTATCATTATTATCAGGTATATTATCATTATTATCATTATTATCATTATTTTTATTATTACCATTATTATCATTAATATTATCATTATTAACATTACTATCTAATTTATTATGATTATTATCATTATTATTATTATTACTATCATTAATATTAATATTTTCATTATTATCATTATTATCATTATTATCATTATTATCATTATTATCATTACTATCATTATTATCATTCTTATGATTATTATCATTATTACCAAGATTATTATCATTATTATCATTATTATCATTATTATCATTATTATCAGTATTACTATCATTTTTATCATTATTATCATTATTATCATTATTATCATTATTATCATTATTCCTACTATTATTATCATTATTATCACTATTAGCATTATTTTCATAATTACTTTCATTATTATCATTAATATCATTATTATCATTAATATCATTATTATCATTAATATCATTATTATCATTATCATTATTATTATTATTGTCATTATTATCATTGTTATCATTATAATTATTATTATCATTATTATTATTATTATTATTATTTTTATTATTATTATCATTATTATCATTATTACTATTGTTATCATTATTATCTTTGTTATCATTTTTACCATTATTATCATTATTACTATCATTATTATCATTATTATCATTATTATCATTATATTCATTATTACTATCATTATTATTATTATTATCATTATTATCATTATTTTCATTATTATCATAATTATCATTATTATCATTTTTAATATTATTATCATTATTATCATTATTATCTTTATTTTAATCATTACTATCATTATTTTTTTTGTTATCATTATTATCATTATTATCATTATTACTTTCCTTATTATAATTATTATCATTATTACCGTTATTAATACCATTATTATCATTATTATCATTATTATCATTACTACTATCATTATTTTCATTATTATCATTCTTATCATCATTAGTATCATTACTATCATTATTATCCGTATCACTATCATTATTATCATTATTATCATTATTATCATTCTTATTATCATTATTATCATTATTATCAATATTATCATTATTACCATTATTAACATTATTATCATTATTACTAACATTATTTTCATTATTATCATTTTTATCATTATTATTTTTTTTACCATTATTATCATTAATATTATCATTATTATCATTATTATCACTGTCATTGTTATTATTATTATTATTATGATTATTATTATCATTATTATAATTAATATTATTATTATTATTATTATTATTATTATTATTATTATTATTATTATTATTATTATTATTATTATTATTATTATATTTACTATTATTATCATTATTATCTTTATTATCATTATTATCATTTTTATAACTGTTACTATAATCATTATCATTATTATGATTATTATCATTATTATCATTTTTACCATTATTACTAACATTATTATCATTATTTTCCTTATTATCATTATTATCATTACTATCATTATTATCATTATTCTTATTATTATCATTATTCCTACTATTATTATCATTATTATCACTATAAGCAATATTTTCGTTATTACTTTCATTATTATCATTATTATCATTATTATCATTAATATCATTATAATCATTATCATTATTATTATTATTATTGTCATTAATATCATTGCTATCATTATAATTATTATTATCATTATTATTATTATTATTATTATTATATTATTATTATCATTATTATCATTATTACTATTATTATCATTATTATCTTTGTTATCATTATTGCCATTATTATCATTATTACTATCATTATTATCATCATTATCATTATTATCTTTATTATCATTATTACTAACATTATTAATATTAATATCATTATTATCATTATTTTCATTATTATCATAATTATCATTATTATCATTTTTATTATTATTATCATTAGTATCATTATTATCATTATTACTATCATCATTATCATTATTATCATTGTTATCATTATTATCATTATTATCACTATTACTATCATTAATATCATTATTACTATAATTATTATCAATAATACCAATATTACCACTCTCATCATTATTACTATCATTATTATCATTATTATAATCATTACTTTCATTATTATCATTATTATCATTATTACTATCATTATTATCATTATTATCATTATTACTATTATTATCATAATTATGTATATTATCATTATTATATTATAATAATTATTACTATCATTATTATCATTATTATCATTATTACCATTATTATCATTATTACTATCATTATTATTTTTATTATCATTATTATCATTATTATCATTATTATCATTATTACTATCATTAATATTTTTATTATAATTATTATCATTATTATCATTATTATCATAATTATCATTATTATCATTATTATCATTATTATCATTGTTATCATTATTACTATCATTATTATCATTATTATCATTATTATCATTGTTATCATTATTATAATTATTATCATTATTACTTTCATTGTTATCATTATTATTATTATGATCATTATTAACATTATTAACATAATCATCAATATTATCATTATTATCCTTAATACCTTTATTATCATTATTATCACTATTACTATCATTATTTTCATAATTACTAACATTATTATCATAATTATCATTATTATCATTATTATCATTATTATTATCATTATTATCATTATTGCCATTATTATAATTATTTTTATTATTATTGTTATTATTATAATTATAATTATTATTATTATTATTATTATTATTATTATCATTATTATTATTATTATTATTATCATTTTTATCATTATTACTATTATTATCATAATTATATTTATTATCATTACTTTCATCATTATCATTATTTCTATCATTATTACCATTCTTATCATTGTTATCATTATTATCATTATTATTATTATTACCATTATTATCATTAATATTATCATTATTAACATTACTATCACATTTATTATGATTATCATTATTAATATTATTACTATCATTAATATCATTATTATCATTATTTTCATTATTATCATTATTATCATTATTACTATCGTTATTATCATTATTACCATTATTATCATTATTATATAATTTTCATTAGTATCATTATAATTCTTATTATCTTTATTATCATTCTTATCATTATTATCATTATTATCATTATTATCCTTATTATCATTCTAATCATTATTACTATCATTATTATCATTATTATCATTATTATCATTATTATCATTATTACCATTATTATCATTATTACTATCATTATTTTCAATATTATCATTATTATCATTATTACTATCATTATTATCATTATTATCATTATTATCATTATTATCATTATTATCACTATTATCATTATTATCATTATTACTATCATTATTATCATTATTATAATTATTATCAATATTATCATTATTATCATTACTACTATCATTATTATCATTATTACCATTACTATCATTATTTTCATAATTATCATTATTATCCTTATTATCATTATTATCATTATTATCATTATTATCATTATTATCAGTATTACTACCATTATTATCATTATTACCATCATTATCATTATTAATAACATTATTAACATTATTATCATTATAGTAATTATTATCATTATTATCATTATTATCATTATTACCATTATTATCAGTATTACTATCATTATTATCATTAATATAATTATTATCATTATTATCATGATTATCATTATCATCATTATTATCCTTATTATCATTATTATCATTATTATCACTATTATCATTATTATCATTATTATCAGTATTACTACCATTATTATCATTATTATCATTATTATCATTATTATCATTATTACTATCATTATTATCATTCTTATCATTATTACCATTATAATCATTATTTTCATTATTATCATTATTATCATTTTATCATTATTATCATAATTATCATTATTATCATTATTATCATTTTTATCATTATTATCATTATTATCATTATTATCATTTTATCATTATTATCATAATTATCATTATTATCATTATTATCTTTTTTATCATTATTATCATTATTATCATTATTATCATTGTTATAATTATTACTATCATTATTATCAATATTATCATTATTTACATTATTACCACTATTATCATTATTATCATTATTACTAACATTATTATCATTATTATCATTATAATCATTATTATCATAATTACCATTATTATCATTATTATCAATATTATCATTATTATCAATATTAATATCATTATTATTATTATTATCATTGTAAGCATTTTTTTCATTATTGTTATCATTATTATCATTATTATCATTATTTTCATAATTTTCATTATTATCATTATTATCCTTATTATCATTATTATCATTATCATAAATATCATTAATATCATTATTATCATTATCATCATTATTATTATAATTATTATTATTATTATTTTAATATCATTATTATTATTATTATTATTATTATTAATTTTATTATTATTATAATTATTATAATTATTACTATTATTATCATTGTTATGTTTGTTATCATTATTACAATTATAATTATTATTACTATCATTATTATCTTTATTATCACTATTACCATTATTATCATTATTATCATTAGTATCAATATTATCACTGTTATAATTATTATCATTATTATAATTATAATCATTTTTATCATTATTATCATTATTATCATTATTATCATTATTATTATTATTACCATTATTATCATTAATATTATCATTATTACCATTACTATCATTATTATTATCATTATTATCATTTTTGCCATTGTTATATTTATTATCATGATTATTGTTATTATTATTATTATAATAATTATTATTATTATTATTATTATTATTATTATTATTATTATAATTATCATTATTATTATTATTATTATTATCATTATTATCATTACTACTATCATTAATATTATTATTATCATTATTAACATTATTATCACTATGACAATCATAATTATCATTATTACTACTATTATTATCAATATTATCATTATTATCATTATTACCATTATTACTATCATTATTATCATTATTATCATTATTATCACTATTACTGCTATTTTTATCATTATTATCATTATCATCATTATTATCATTATTAATATCATTATTATCATTACTATCATTATTACTATCATTATTATCATTATTATCATTATTATCAATATTATTACTATTACTAACATTATTATCATTATTACTATCGTTATTATAAATATTATCATTATTATCATTATTATCATTATTACTATCATTATTATCATTATTACTATTTTTATAATTATTATCATTATTATTATTATTAATTTCATTATTATAATTATTATCATTATTACTATCATTATTATCATTACTATCACTATTACTATCATTATTATCATTATTACCATTACTCTCATTATTTTCATAATTATCATTATTATCTTTATTATCCTTATTATCATTATTATCATTATTATAATTATTATCATTATTATCATTATTATCATTATTACTATCATTATTATCATTATTAACATTACTATCATTATTTTTATAATTATCATTCTTATCATTATTATCAATATTATCATTATTATCATTATTATCTTTTTATCATTATTATCATAATTAACATTATTTTCATTATTATCATTTTTATCATTATTATCATTGTTATCATTATTATCATTATTACTATCTCTTTTATCATTATTATCATTGTTATCATTATTATCATTATTATCATTATTTCTATCATTATTATCATTATTATCATTATTATCATAATCATCATTATTATCAATTTTATCCATATTATCTTTGTTATCATTATTAGCATTATTACTATCATTATTATAATTATTACTATCATTATTATCATTATATCATTATACTCAATATTATCATTATTACTATCATTATTATCATTATTACTATCATTATTATCAATATTGTCATTATTGTCATTATTATTACTATTATTAGTATCATTATTATCATTATTATCATATTTAATATTATTATTATTATTATTACCATTATTATCATTAATATTCTCATTATTATCCATAATATCTTTATTGTCATTATTATCACTATTACTATCATTATTATCATAATAACTAACATTATTATCAATATTATCATTATTATCATTATTATCATTATTACTATCATTATTATCATTATTATCATTGTTAGCATTATTTTCATTATTACTATCATTATTATCATTATTATCATTATTATCATTACTACTATCATTATTATCATTATTATCATTATTATTATTATTATCATTATTATCACTATTACTATCATTATTATCATTATTATCATTATTATTATTACTACTATCATTATTATCATTATTATCATTATTACTATCATTATTATCATTATTATCATTATTATCATTATTATCATTATTATTATCATTATTATTATTAATGTCATTATTACTATAATTATTATCATTATTAACATTATCATTATTATTATCATTATTACTATCATTATTATTATTATTATCGTTATTATCATTATTATCATTATCAACATTATTCTCACTATTATCAATATTATCATTATTATCATTACTTCTACTATTATTATCATTATTATCATTATTAGCATTATTTTCAATATTACTATCATTATTATCATTATTATCATTATAATCATTATTATCATCATTATCATTATCATTATTGTTATTATTATTTTTATTATTATTATTAATATCATTATTATTATTATTATTATTATTATTATTATTATTATTTTTATTATTATTATCATTATAATCATTTTTACTATTATTATCATTACTATCTTTGTTATCATTATTACTATCATTATTATCTATATTATCATTGTTATCATTATTATCATTATTATCATTATTATCATTATTACTATCATTATTATCAATACTATCATAATTATCATTATTATCATTATTACTATCATTATTATCATTATTACTATCATTATTATCATTATTACTATTTTTATAATTATTATCATTATTACTATCATTATTATCATTATTAATATTTTTATAATTATTATCATTATTATTATCATCAATTTCATTATTATAATTATTATCATTATTACTATCATTATTATCTTTACTATCATTATTTTCAATATTATCATTATTTTCATTATTATCATTATTACTATCATTATCATTATTATTATCACTATTATCATTATTACTATCATTATTATCATTATTATCATTATTATCATTATTATCATTATTACTATCATTATTATCATTATTACCATTATTACCTTTATTATTATTATTATCATTATTATCAACCTTATTACCATTATTATTATCATTATTATCATTATTATCATTATTATCATTACTGTCATTATTATCATTATTATTATCATTATTATCATTATTATCATTATTATCATTATTATAACTATTACCGTTATTATCATTATTACCATTAGTATCATTATTATCACTATTATAATTAGTATCATTATTATCGTTAATATCATTATTACCATTATTATTATTATTACCATTATAATCATTAATATTATGATTATTACTAGTAATATCATTATTATTATGATTATTATCATCATTATTATTATTACTACCATTATTATCATTATTATCATTGTTACTTTCATTATTATCATTATAATCATTATTATCATTATTATCATTATTTTCATAATTTTCATTATTACCATTATTATCCTTATTATCATTATTACTATCATTATTATTATTTTTATCATTATTATCTTTATTATAATTATTATCATAATTATCATTATTATCATTATTATCATTATTATCATTATTATCATTATTACTATCATCATTATCATTATTATCATTGTTATCTTTATTACCATTATTATCATTACTACTAGCATTATTATCATTATTATCATTATGATCATTATTAACATTATTATCATAATCATCATTATTATCATTATTATCCTTATTATCTTTATTATCATTATTATCAAAATTATAATTATTATCATTATTATCATTATTTTCATAAGTATCATTATTATCATTATTATCATTTTTATCATTATTTTCATTATTATCATTACTATCATTATTACTATCTTTTTTAACATTATTATCATTGTTATCATTATTATCATTATTATCATTATTTTCATAAATATTATTATTATCATTATTATCCTCATTATCATTTTTATCCTTACTATCATTATTATCATTATTATCAGTATTACTATCACTATTATCAATACTATCATTATTATCATTATTATCATTATTATCATTTTTATCATTATTACTATCATTGTTATTATTATTATCATTATTACTTTCATTATTATCATTAATACTATCATTTTTATCAATATTGTCATTATTATCATTATTATTACCATTATTACTATCATTATTATCATTATTATCATTTTTAATATTATTATTATTATTATTACCATTATTATCCTTAATATTATCATTACTATCCTTATTATCATTATTATCATTGTCGTTGTTATTATTATCATTATTATCATTATTACTATCATTATTATCATTATTATAATTATTATCATTATTATCACTATTACTATCATTATTATTATTTTTACCATGATTATCATTATTACCATTATTATCATAATTACCATTATTATCATTATTATCATTTTTATCATTATTATCATTATTATCATTATTATCATTATTACTATCATTATTATCATTATTATCATTATTTTCATAAATATCATTATTATCATTATTATCCTCATTATCATTTTTATCCTTACTATCATTATAATCTTTATTATCAGTATTACTATCACTATTATCATTATTATCATTATTATCATTTTTATCATTATTATCATTATTATTATTATTATCATTATTACTATCATTATTATCATTATTAGTTTTGTTATCATTATTAACATTATTATCATTATTACTTTCATTATTATCATTATTATCATTATGATCATTATTAACATTATTATCATAATCATCATTATTATCATTATTATCCTTATTATCTTTATTATCATTATTAAGAAAATTGTAATTATTATCCCTATTATCATTATTTACATAAATATCATTATTATCATTATTATCCTCATTATCATTTTTATCCTTACTATCATTATTATCATTATTATCAGTATTACTATCACTATTATCATTACTATCATTATTATCATTATAATCATTATTATCATTTTTTTCATTATTATCATTATTATCATTATTATCATTATTACTATCATTATTATCATTATTAATTTTGTTATCATTATTATCATTATTAATTTTGTTATCATTATTATCATTCTTATCATTATTACTATCATTATTAACATTATTATCATTATTATCATTATTACCATTATTATCATTATAATTACTATTATTATTATTATCCGTATTGTCATTATTATCATTAATATCATTAATATTGTCATCATATCATTGTTATCATTATTATCATTATTACTATCATTATTAACATTATTATCATTATTATCATTATTATCACTATTACTATCATTATTATCATTAATACTATCATTTTTATCAATATTGTCATTATTATCATTATTATTACCATTATTACTATCATTATTATCATTATTATCATTTTTAAAATTATAATTATTATTTTTACCATTATTATCATTAATATTATCATTACTATCCTTATTATCATTATTATCCTTATCGTTGTTATTATTCTTATTATTATGATTATAATTATTATTATTATTACTACTATTATTATTATTATTATTATTATTATTATTATTATTATTATTATTATTATTATCATTGTTACTATTATTATCATTATTATCTTGATTATCATTATTATCATTGTTATCGTTATTACCATTATCATCATTACTACTATCGTTACTATCATGATTATCATTATTACTAAGATTATAATCATTATTATCATTATTATCATTATTATCATTATTATCATTATTACTAACATTAATATCATTATAATCATTATTATCACTATTATTATCCTTATTATCATTATCATCATTATTATCATTATTATCATTATTATCATTATTATCATTATTACTATCATTAATATCATTTTTATCATTATTATCATTATTATCATTTTTATCAGTATTATCATTATTATCAGAATTATCATTATTATTTCCTTTTTATCTTTATTATCATTGTTATCTTTATTGTCATTTTTATCATTATGACTATCATTATCATCATTATTATCATTATGATCATTTTACCATTATTACAATAATCATCATTATTATCAATTATATCCTTATTATCTTTGTTATCATTATTATCACTACTACTATCATTATTATAATTATTACTATCATTATTATCAATATATCATTATTCTCCATATAATCATTATTACTATCATTATTATCATTATATTCATTTTTATCATTATTATCATTATTATTATCATTATTTTCAGTATTACCATTATTATCATTACTACTATCATTACTATCATGATTATCATTATTACTAAGAGCATTATCATTATTATCATTATTATCATTAATATCATTATTATCATTATCATCATTATTACTATCATTATTACCATTATTATCATTATTATCATAATTACTATCATTATTATCACTATTATCATTATTATCATTATTATGATTATTATAATTATTATCATTATTACTATCATTATTATCAATATTATCATTATTATCATTATTATCATTATTACTATCATTATTGTCAATATAATCATTATTATCATTATTATCATTATTATCTTTATTCTCTTTATTACTAACATTATTATCATTATTATCATTATAACCATTATTATCATTATTATCATTATTTTCATTATTATCACTATTATCATTATTAATATTATTTTTACCATTATTACCATTATTGTCATTATTATCATTATTTTCATAATTATCATTATTACCATTATTATCCTTATTATCATTATTATCATTATTATCATTATTATCAAATTTAGCATTATTTTCATTATTACTATCATTATTATCATTATTATCATTATTATCATTATTACTATCATTATTATAATTATTTTCATTAGTATCATTATTATCCTTATTATCATTATTACTATCAATATTATCATTATTATCATTGTTAGAATTATATTCATTATTACAATCACTATTATTATTATTATCATTATTATCATTATTACTATCATTATTATCATTGTTATCATTATTATCATTAATATCATTATTACTATTAATATTATTATTATTATCACTATTATCATTATTACTATCATTATTATCATTATTATCATTATTATCATTATTACTATCATTATTATCATTATTATCATTATTATCAACCTTATTACCATTAATATTATCATTATTATCATTATTATCATTATTATCATTATTATCATTATTATCATTATTATCATTATTATTATTATTATTATAATTATTATCATTATTATCATTATTATCATTATTATCATTAATATCATTATTATCATTATTATCATTATTATCCATATTATCATTATTATCATTATTATTATTATTATCATTATAATCATTATTACTATCATTATTATCATTATTTTCATTACTATCACTATTACTATCATTATTATTATTATTGTCATTATTATCATTATTATCATTATTATCATTATTATTATCATTATTATCATTATTATCATTAGTTTCATAATTTTCATTATTATCATTATTATCCTTATGATCATTATTATCATTATCATTATTATCATTATTATCATTATTATCACTATCATTATTATTATTATTATTATTATTAATATTAATATCATCATTTTTATTATTATTATTATTATTTTTATTATTATTATCATTATTATCATTGTTACTATTATTATCATTATTTTGTTTGTTATCATTATTACAATTATAATCATTACTACTATCATTATTATCATTATTATGATTATTATCATTTTTATCATTATTATCATTATTATCATTATTATCATTATTATCATTATTACTATCATTATTATCATTATTAATTTTATTATCATTATTATCATTATTACCATTATTACTTTCATTATTATCATTATTATCATTATGATCATTATAAACATTATTATCATAATCATCATTATTATCATTATTATTCTTAATAACTTTATTATCATTATTATCACTATTACTATCATTATTATCATAATTATTAACATTATTATCGATATTACCATTATTATCATTATTATCATTATTATTATCATTATTAACATTATTATCATTATTATCACTATTATTATTATTATCATTATTATCAGTATTACTACCATTATTATCATTATTATCATTATTATCATTATTATCATTATTATCATTATTACTATCATTATTATCATTCTTATCATTATTATCATTATAATCATTATTTTCATTATTATCATTATTATCATTTTATCATTATTATCATAATTATCATTATTATCATTATTATCATTTTTATCATTATTATCATTATTATCATTATTATCATTGTTATAATTATTACTATCATTATTATCATTATTATCATTATTTACATTATTACCACTATTATCATTATTATCATTATTACTAACATTATTATCATTATTATCATTATAATCATTATTATCATAATTACCATTATTATCATTATTATCAATACTATCATTATTATCATTATTAATATCATTATTATTATTATTATCATTGTAAGCATTTTTTTCATTATTGTTATTATTATTATCATTATTATCATTATTATCATTATTATCATTACTACCATTATTATCAGTATTACTATCATTATTATCATTATTATAATTATTATCATTATTATCATTATTATCATTATTACTATCATTATTATCATTATTACCATTACTATCATTATTTTCATAATTATCATTATTATCATTATTATCCTTATTATCATTATTATCATTATTATCATTTTTATCATTATTATCATCGTTATCATTATTATCATTATTACTATTTTTTTTATCATTATTATCATTGTTATCGTTATTATCATTATTATCATTATATCTATCATTATTATCATTATTATCATTATTATCATAATCATCATTATTATCAATTTTATCCATATTATCTTTGTTATCATTACTATCACTATTACTATCATTATTATAATTATTACTATCATTATTATCATTACATCATTATTCTCAATATTATCATTACTACTATCATTATTATCATTATTTTCTTTCTTATAATTATTATCATTATTATTATCATTATTTTCATTATTATCATTATTATCATTACTACTATCATTACTATCATTATTATCACTATTACTATCATTATTATCATTATTACTATCATTATTTTCAATATCGTCATTATTATCATTATTATTACCATTATTACTATCATTATTATCATTATTATCATATTTAATATTATTATTATTATTATTACCTTGATTATCATTAATATTATCATTATTATCCTTATTATTAATATTATCATTATCATTGTTATTACCATTATTATTATTATGATTATTATAGTCATTTTTATTATTATTATTATTATTATTATTATTATTATTATTATTATCATTGTTACTATAATTATCATTATTATGTTTATTACCATTATTATCATTTTTATGAATTGTAACATTATTATCATTATTATCAGTATTACTATCATTATTATCATTATTATCAATATTATCATCATTATCAATTTTATCATTATTACTATCATTATTATACTTATTATCATTATTACTATCATTATTATCATTAATATCATTATTATCACTATTACTATCATAATTATCATTATTACTATCATTATTATCAATATTATAATTATTATCATTATTACCACTATTACTATCATAATTATCATTATTATCATTATTATCATTATTACTATCATTATTTTCATTATTATCATTATTATCATTATTACTATCATTATTATCATATTTTCAATTATTATCATTATTACTATCATATTTATCATTATTATCATTATTATCATTATTATCATTATTATCACTATTACTATCATTTTTATCATTATTTCCCTTATTATCATTATTAATATTGTTATTATTATTATTAATATTATAACTATTATTATTATTATTATTATTGTTATTGTTATTATTATTATGTTTTTTATTATTATCATTATTATTATAATTATTATTATTATTATTATTATTATTTTTATTATTATTATCATTATTATCATTATTACTATTATTATCATTATTATGTATGTTATCATTATTATATTATAATCATCATTACTATCATTATTATCATTATTATCATTATTACCATTATTATCATTATTACTATCATTATTATTTTTATTATCATTATTATCATTATTATCATTATTATCATTATTATCATTATTATCATTATTACTATCATTAATATTTTTATTATAATTATTATCATTATTATCATTATTATCATAATTATCATTATTATCATTATTATCATTATTATCATTATTATCATTATTACTATCATTATTATCATTTTATCATTGTTATCATTATTATAATTATTATCATTATTACTTCCATTTTTATCATTATTATTATTATGATCATTATTAACATTATTAACATAATCATCAATATTATCATTATTATCCTTAATACCTTTATTATCATTATTATCACTATTAGTATCATTATTTTCATAATTACTAACATTATTATCATAATTATCATTATTATCATTATTATCATTATTATTATCATTATTATCGTTATTGCCATTATTATAATTATTTTTATTATTATTGTTATTATTATAATTATAATTATTATTATTATTATTATTATTATTATTATTATTATTATTATCATTATTATTATTATTATTATTATCATTTTTATCATTATTACTATTATTATCATAATTATATTTATTATAATTTCTTTCATCATTATCATTATTTCTATCATTATTACCATTCTTATCATTGTTATCATTATTATCATTATTATCATTATTATCAGTAATATTATCATTATTATCATTATTATCATTATTATTATTATTACCATTATTATGATTAATATTATCATTATTAACATTACTATCACATTTATTATGATTATCATTATTAATATTATTACTATCATTAATGACATTATTATCATTATTTTCATTATTATCATTATTATCATTATTACTATCGTTATTATCATTATTACCATTATTATCATTATTATATAATTTTCATTAGTATCATTATAATTCTTATTACCTTTATTATCATTCTTATCATTATTATCATTATTATCATTATTATCCTTATTATCATTCTAATCATTATTACTATCATTATTATCATTATTATCATTATTATCATTATTATCATTATTACCATTATTATCATTATTACTATCATTATTTTCAATATTATCATTATTATCATTATTACTATCATTATTATCATTATTATCATTATTATCATTATTATCATTATTATCACTATTATCATTATTATCATTATTACTATCATTATTATCATTATTATAATTATTATCAATATTATCATTATTATCATTATTACTATCATTATTATCATTATTACCATTACTATCATTATTTTCATAATTATCATTATTATCCTTATTATCATTGTTATCATTATTATCATTATTATCATTATTATCAGTATTACTACCATTATTATCATTATTATCATCATTATCATTATTAATAACATTATTATCATTATTATCATTATAGTAATTATTATCATTATTATCATTATTATCAATATTACCATTATTATCAGTATTACTATCATTATTATCATTAATATAATTATTATCATTATTATCATTATTATCATTATTACTATCATTATTATCATTATTACCATTAATATCATTATTATCATGATTATCATTAACATCATTATTATCATTATTATCATTATTATCATTATTATCACTATTATTATTATTATCATTATTATCAGTATTACTTCCATTATTATCATTATTATCATTATTATCATTATTATCATTATTACTATCATTATTATCATTTTTATCATTATTATCATTATAATCATTATTTTCATTATTATCATTATTATCATTTTATCATTATTATCATAATTATCATTATTATCATTATTATCATTTTTATCATTATTATCATTATTATCATTATTATCATTGTTATAATTATTACTATCATTATTATCATTATTATCATTATTTACATTATTACCACTATTATCATTATTATCATTATTACTAACATTATTATCATTATTATCATTATAATCATTATTATCATAATTACCATTATTATCATTATTATGAATACTATCATTATTATCATTATTAATATCATTATTATTATTATTATCATTGTAAGCATTTTTTTCATTATTGTTATTATTATTATCATTATTATCATTATTATCATTATTATCATTACTACCATTATTATCAGTATTACTATCATTATTATCATTATTATAATTATTATCATTATTATCATTATTATCATTATTACTATCATTATTATCATTATTACCATTACTATCATTATTTTCATAATTATCATTATTATCATTATTATCCTTATTATCATTATTATCATTATTATCATTTTTATCATTATTATCATCGTTATCATTATTATCATTATTACTATCTTTTTTATCATTATTATCATTGTTATCGTTATTATCATTATTATCATTATATCTATCATTATTATCATTATTATCATTATTATCATAATCATCATTATTATCAATTTTATCCATATTATCTTTGTTATCATTACTATCACTATTACTATCATTATTATAATTATTACTATCATTATTATCATTACATCATTATTCTCAATATTATCATTACTACTATCATTATTATCATTATTTTCTTTCTTATAATTATTATCATTATTATTATCATTATTTTCATTATTATCATTATTATCATTACTACTATCATTACTATCATTATTATCACTATTACTATCATTATTATCATTATTACTATCATTATTTTCAATATCGTCATTATTATCATTATTATTACCATTATTACTATCATTATTATCATTATTATCATATTTAATATTATTATTATTATTATTACCTTGATTATCATTAATATTATCATTATTATCCTTATTATCAATATTATCATTATCATTGTTATTACCATTATTATTATTATGATTATTATAGTCATTTTTATTATTATTATTATTATTATTATTATTATTATTATTATTATTATCATTGTTACTATAATTATCATTATTATGTTTATTACCATTATTATCATTTTTATGAATAGTAACATTATAATCATTATTATCAGTATTACTATCATTATTATCATTATTATCAATATTATCATCATTATCAATTTTATCATTATTACTATCATTATTATACTTATTATCATTATTACTATCATTATTATCATTAATATCATTATTATCACTATTACTATCATAATTATCATTATTACTATCATTATTATCAATATTATAATTATTATCATTATTACCACTATTACTATCATAATTATCATTATTATCATTATTATCATTATTACTATCATTATTTTCATTATTATCATTATTATCATTATTACTATCATTATTATCATATTTTCAATTATTATCATTATTACTATCATATTTATCATTATTATCATTATTATCATTATTATCATTATTATCACTATTACTATCATTTTTATCATTATTTCCCTTATTATCATTATTAATATTGTTATTATTATTATTAATATTATAACTATTATTATTATTATTATTATTGTTATTGTTATTATTATTATGTTTTTTATTATTATCATTATTATTATTATTATTATTATTATTATTATTATTATTTTTATTATTATTATCATTATTATCATTATTACTATTATTATCATTATTATGTATGTTATCATTATTATATTATAATCATCATTACTATCATTATTATCATTATTATCATTATTACCATTATTATCATTATTACTATCATTATTATTTTTATTATCATTATTATCATTATTATCATTATTATCATTATTACTATCATTAATATTTTTATTATAATTATTGTCATTATTATCATTATTATCATAATTATCATTATTATCATTATTATCATTATTATCATTATTATCATTATTACTATCATTATTATCATTTTATCATTGTTATCATTATTATAATTATTATCATTATTACTTCCATTGTTATCATTATTATTATTATGATCATTATTAACATTATTAACATAATCATCAATATTATCATTATTATCCTTAATACCTTTATTATCATTATTATCACTATTAGTATCATTATTTTCATAATTACTAACATTATTATCATAATTATCATTAGTATCATTATTATCATTATTATTATCATTATTATCGTTATTGCCATTATTATAATTATTTTTATTATTATTGTTATTATTATAATTATAATTATTATTATTATTATTATTATTATTATTATTATTATTATTATCATTATTATTATTATTATTATTATCATTTTTATCATTATTACTATTATTATCATAATTATATTTATTATCATTACTTTCATCATTATCATTATTTCTATCATTATTACCATTCTTATCATTGTTATCATTATTATCATTATTATCATTATTATCAGTAATATTATCATTATTATCATTATTATCATTATTATTATTATTACCATTATTATCATTAATATTATCATTATTAACATTACTATCGCATTTATTATGATTATCATTATTAATATTATTACTATCATTAATGTCATTATTATCATTATTTTCATTATTATCATTATTATCATTATTACTATCGTTATTATCATTATTACCATTATTATCATTATTATATAATTTTCATTAGTATCATTATAATTCTTATTACCTTTATTATCATTCTTAGCATTATTATCATTATTATCATTATTATCCTTATTATCATTCTAATCATTATTACTATCATTATTATCATTATTATCATTATTATCATTATTATCATTATTACCATTATTATCATTATTACTATCATTATTTTCAATATTATCATTATTATCATTATTACTATCATTATTATCATTATTATCATTATTATCATTATTATCATTATTATCACTATTATCATTATTATCATTATTACTATCATTATTATCATTATTATAATTATTATCAATATTATCATTATTATCATTATTACTATCATTATTATCATTATTACCATTACTATCATTATTTTCATAATTATCATTATTATCCTTATTATCATTATTATCATTATTATCATTATTATCATTATTATCAGTATTACTACCATTATTATCATTATTATCATCATTATCATTATTAATAACATTATTATCATTATTATCATTATAGTAATTATTATCATTATTATCATTATTATCAATATTACCATTATTATCAGTATTACTATCATTATTATCATTAATATAAATATTATCATTATTATCATTATTATCATTATTACTATCATTATTATCATTATTACCATTAATTTCATTATTATCATGATTATCATTAACATCATTATTATCATTATTATCATTATTATCATTATTATCACTATTATTATTATTATCATTATTATCAGTATTACTTCCATTATTATCATTATTATCATTATTATCATTATTATCATTATTACTATCATTATTATCATTCTTATCATTATTATCATTATAATCATTATTTTCATTATTATCATTATTATCATTTTATCATTATTATCATAATTATCATTATTATCATTATTATCATTTTTATCATTATTATCATTATTATCATTATTATCATTGTTATAATTATTACTATCATTATTATCATTATTATCATTATTTACATTATTACCACTATTATCATTATTATCATTATTACTAACATTATTATCATTATTATCATTATAATCATTATTATCATAATTACCATTATTATCATTATTATCAATATTATCATTATTATCATTATTAATATCATTATTATTATTATTATCATTGTAAGCATTTTTTTCATTATTCTTATTATTATTATCATTATTATCATTATTATCATTATTATCATTACTACTATCATTATTATCATTATTATCATTATTATCACTATTACTATCATTATTGTCATTATTATCATTATTATCATTATTATCATTATTTTCATAATTTTCATTATTATCATTATTATCCTTATTATCATTATTATCATTATCATAAATATCATTAATATCATTATTATCATTATCATCATTATTATTATAATTATTATTATTATTATTTTAATATCATTATTATTATTATTATTATTATTATTAATTTTATTATTATTATAATTATTATCATTATTACTATTATTATCATTGTTATGTTTGTTATCATTATTACAATTATAATTATTATTACTATCATTATTATCTTTATTATCACTATTAACATTATTATCATTATTATCATTAGTATAATTATTATCATTGTTATAATTATTATCATTATTATAATTATAATCATTTTTATCATTAATATCATTATTATCATTATTATCATTATTATTATTATTACCATTATTATCATTAATATTATCATTATTACCATTACTATCATTATTATTATCATTATTATCATTTTTGCCATTATTATAATTATTATCATGATTATTGTTATTATTATTATTATAATTATTATTATTATTATTATTATTATTATTATTATTATTATAATTATCATTATTATTATTATTATTATTATCATTATTATCATTACTACTATCATTAATATTATTATTATCATTATTAACATTATTATCACTATGACAATCATAATTATCATTATTACTACTATTATTATCAATATTATCATTATTATCATTATTACCATTATTACTATCATTATTATCATTATTATCAATATTATTACTATTACTAACATTATTATCATTATTACTATCGTTATTATAAATATTATCATTATTATCATTATTATCATTATTACTATCATTATTATCATTACTATCACTATTACTATCATTATTATCATTATTACCATTACTCTCATTATTTTCATAATTATCATTATTATCATTATTATCCTTATTATCATTATTATCATTATTATAATTATTATCATTATTATCATTATTATCATTATTACTATCATTATTATCATTATTAACATTACTATCATTATTTTTATAATTATCATTCTTATCATTATTATCAATATTATCATTATTATCATTATTATCTTTTTATCATTATTATCATAATTAACATTATTTTCATTATTATCATTTTTATCATTATTATCATTGTTATCATTATTATCATTATTACTATCTCTTTTATCATTATTATCATTGTTATCATTATTATCATTATTATAATTATTATCATTATTATCATTATTATCATTATTATCATAATCATCATTATTATCAATTTTATCCATATTATCTTTGTAATCATTATTAGCATTATTACTATCATTATTATAATTATTACTATCATTATTATCATTATATCATTATACTCAATATTATCATTATTACTATCATTATTATCATTATTACTATCATTATTATCAATATTGTCATTATTGTCATTATTATTACCATTATTAGTATCACTATTATCATTATTATCATATTTAATATTATTATTATTATTATTACCATTATTATCATTAATATTATCATTATTATCCATAATATCTTTATTGTCATTATTATCACTATTACTATCATTATTATCATAATAACTAACATTATTATCAATATTATCATTATTATCATTATTATCATTATTACTATCATTATTATCATTATTATCATTGTTAGCATTATTTTCATTATTACTATCATTATTATCATTATTATCATTATTTTCATTACTACTATCATTATTATCATTATTATGATTATTATTATTATTATCATTATTATCACTATTACTATCATTATTATCATTATTATCATTATTATTATTACTACTATCATTATTATCATTATTATAATTATTACTATCATTATTATCAATATTATCATTATTATCATTATTATCATTATTATTATCATTATTATTATTAATGTCATTATTACTATAATTATTATCATTATTAACATTATCATTATTATTATCATTATTACTATCATTATTATTATTATTATCGTTATTATCATTATTATCATTATCATCATTATTCTCACTATTATCAATATTATCATTATTATCATTACTTCTACTATTATTATCATTATTATCATTATTAGCATTATTTTCAATATTACTATCATTATCATCATTATTATCATTATAATCATTATTATCATCATTATCATTATCATTATTGTTATTATTATTTTTATTATTATTATTAATATCATTATTATTATTATTATTATTATTATTATTATTATTATTATTTTTATTATTATTATCATTATAATCATTTTTACTATTATTATCATTACTATCTTTGTTATCATTATTACTATCATTATTATCTATATTATCATTGTTATCATTATTATCATTATTATCATTATTATCATTATTACTATCATTATTATCAATACTATCATAATTATCATTATTATCATTATTACTATCATTATTATCATTATTACTATTTTTATAATTATTATCATTATTACTATCATTATTATCATTATTAATATTTTTATAATTATTATCATTATTATTATCATCAATTTCATTATTATAATTATTATCATTATTACTATCATTATTATCTTTACTATCATTACTTTCAATATTATCATTATTTTCATTATTATCATTATTACTATCATTATCATTATTATTATCACTATTATCATTATTACTATCATTATTATCATTATTATCATTATTATCATTATTATCATTATTACTGTCGTTATTATCATTATTACTATCATTATTATCATTATTATCATTATTATCTCTATTATCATTATCATGGTTATTATTATTATAATTATTATTATTATTATTATTATTATTATTATTATTTTTATTTTTATTATTTTTATTATTATTATCCTTATTATCATTATTATCATTATTATAACTATTACCGTTATTATCATTATTACCATTAGTATCATTATTATCACTATTATAATTAGTATCATTCTTATCGTTAATATCATTATTATCATTATTATTATTATTACCATTATAATCATTAATATTATGATTATTACTAGTAATATCATTATTATTATGATTATTATCATCATTATTATTATTACTACCATTATTATCATTATTATCATTGTTACTTTCATTATTATCATTATAATCATTATTATCATTATTATCATTATTTTCATAATTTTCATTATTACCATTATTATCCTTATTATCATTATTACTATCATTATTATTATTTGTATCATTATTATCTTTATTATAATTATTATCATAATTATCATTATAATCATTATTATCATTATTATCATTATTATCATTATTATTATTATTACCATTATTATCATTAATATTATCATTATTAGAATTACTAACTTTATTATTATGATTATTATCATTATTGTTATCATTATTATCATTATTGTCATTATTATAATTATTATCATGATTATTGTTATTATTATAATTATAATTATTATTATTATTGTTACTATTATTATCATTGTTACTATTATTATCATTTTTATCTTTATTATCATTATTATCATTGTTATCGTTATTACCATTATCATCATTACTACTATCGTTACTATCATGATTATCATTATTACTAAGATTATAATCATTATTATCATTATTATCATTATTATCATTATTATCATTATCACTAACATTAATATCATTATTATCATTATTATCACTATTATTATCATTATTATCATTATCATCATTATTATCATTATTATCATTATTATCATTATTATCATTATTACTATCATTAATATCATTATTATCATTATTATCATTATTATCATTTTTATCAGTATTATCATTATTATCAGAATTATCATTATTATTTCCTTTTTATCATTATTATCATTGTTATCTTTATTGTCATTTTTATCATTATTAATATCATTATCATCATTATTATCATTATGATCATTTTACCATTATTACAATAATCATCATTATTATCAATTATATCCTTATTATCTTTGTTATCATTATTATCACTACTACTATCATTATTATAATTATTAATATCATTATTATCAATATATCATTATTCTCAATATAATCATTATTACTATCATTACTATCATTATATTCATTTTTATCATTATTATCATTATTATTATCATTATTTTCAGTATTACCATTATTATCATTTCTACTATCATTACTATCATGATTATCATTATTACTAAGAGCATTATCATTATTATCATTATTATCATTAATATCATTATTATCATTATCATCATTATTACTATCATTATTATCATTATTATCATTATTAATATTATTTTTACCATTATTACCATTATTGTCATTATTATCATTATTTTCATAATTATCATTATTACCATTATTATCCTTATTATCATTATTATCATTATTATCATTATTATCAAAGTTAGCATTATTTTCATTATTACTCTCATTATTATCATTATTATCATTATTATCATTATTACTATCATTATTATAATTATTTTCATTAGTATCATTATTATCCTTATTATCATTATTACTATCAATATTATCATTATTATCATTGTTAGCATTATATTCATTATTACAATCACTATTATTATTATTATCATTATTATCATTATTACTATCATTATTATCATTGTTATCATTATTATCATTAATATCATTATTACTATTAATATTATTATTATTATCACTATTATCATTATTACTATCATTATTATCATTATTATCATTATTATCAACCTTATTACCATTAATATTATCATTATTATCATTATTATCATTATTATCATTATTATCATTATTATCATTATTATTATTATTATTATAATTATTATCATTATTATCATTATTATCATTATTATCATTATTATCATTATTATCGTTATTATCATTATTATCCATATTATCATTATTATCATTATTATTATTATTATCATTATAATCATTATTACTATCATTATTATCATTATTTTCATTACTATCACTATTACTATCATTATTATTATTATTGTCATTATTATCATTATTATCATTATTATCATTATTATTATCATTATTATCATTATTATCATTAGTTTCATAATTTTCATTATTATCATTATTATCCTTATTATCATTATTATCATTATCATTATTATCATTATTATCATTATTATCACTATCATTATTATTATTATTATTATTATTAATATTAATATCATTATTTTTATTATTATTATTATTATTTTTATTATTATTATCATTATTATCATTGTTACTATTATTATCATTATTTTGTTTGTTATCATTATTACAATTATAATCATTACTACTATCATTATTATCATTATTATGATTATTATCATTTTTATCATTATTATCATTATTATCATTATTATCATTATTACTATCATTATTACCATTATTAATTTTATTATCATTATTATCATTATTACCATTATTACTTTCATTATTATCATTATTATCATTATGATCATTATAAACATTATTATCATAATCATCATTATTATCATTATTATTCTTAATAACTTTATTATCATTATTATCACTATTACTATCATTATTATCATAATTATTAACATTATTATCGATATTACCATTATTATCATTATTATTATCATTATTAACATTATTATCATTATTATCACTTTTACCATTATCATTATTACCATTAGTAACAGTATTATCAGTATAATAATTATTATCATTATTATCATTATAATCATTATTATCATTATTATCATTATTATCATTATTATTATTATTACCATTATTATCATTAATATTATCATTATTACCATTATTATCATTATTATTATGATTATTATCATTATTATTATCATTATTATCATTATTATCAATATTACTATTATTATCAAAATTATATTTTTTATCATTATTTTCATTATTATCATTATTACTATCACTATTACCATTATTATCATTATTATCATTATTATCATTATTATCATTATTATCATCAATATTATCATTATTATCATTATTACCATTATTATCATAATCATCATTATTATCATTATTATTCTTAATAACTTTATTATCATTATTATCACTATTACTATCATTATTATCATAATTATTAACATTATTACCGATATTACCATTATTATCATTATTATCATTATTATTATCATTATTAACATTATTATCATTATTATCACTTTTACCATTATCATTATTACCATTAGTAACAGTATTATCAGTATAATAATTATTATCATTATTATCATTATAATCATTATTATCATTATTATTATTATTACCATTATTATCATTAATATTATCATTATTACCATTATTATCATTATTATTATGAATATTATCATTATTATTATCATTATTATCATTATTATCAATATTACTATTATTATCAAAATTATATTTTTTATCATTATTTTCATTATTATCATTATTACTATCACTATTACCATTATTATCATTATTATCATTATTATCATTATTATCATTATTATCATCAATATTATCATTATTATCATTATTATCATTATTATCATTATTATCATTATTATCAGTAATATTATCATTATTATCATTATTATCATTATTATCATTATTACTATCGTTATTATCATTATTACCATTATTATCATTATTATATAATTTTCATTTGTATCATTATTATCCTTATTATCATTATTATCATTATTATCATTATTATCATTATTATCATTATTAATATTATTATCATTATAATCATTATTACTATCATTATTATCATTATTATGATTATTATCATTATTATCAGTATTACTATCATTATTATCATTATTATAATTATTATCATTATTATCTTTATCATCATTATTATCATTATTTTTATTATTAATATTATTATCATTAATATTATCATTATTATCATTATTATCATTATTACTATCATTATTATCAATATTATCATTATTATCATTATTATCTCTATTATCATTATTATCATTATTACTATCATTACTATCATTATTACCATTATTACAATTATAAATATAATTTTCATTATTATCATTATCCTTATTATCATTATTATCATTATAATCATTATTATCATTATTAACAGTAATATTAATATTATTATCATTAGTATCATTATTATCATTATTATTATTATTATTATTATTATTTTTATTATTATTATTATTATTATTATTATTGTTACTATTATTATCATTATTATCTTTATTATTATTATTATCATTTTTATAACTATTACTATCATCATTATCATTATTATCATTATTATCATTATTATCATTATTACCATTATTACTATCATTATTATCATTAATATTATTATTAACATTATTATCATATTTATCATTATTATCATTATTATCCTTATTATCATTATTATCATTATTATCATTACTATCATTCTTGTCATTATTACTATCAATATTACCTTTATTATCATTGTCATCATTATTATCATTTTTATGATAATTACTATCATTATTATCATTATTATCATTATTATCAGTATTATCATTATTATCTTCATAATTATCATTATTATTATTATTATCATTATTATTACAATTTTCATAATTTTCATTATTATCATTATTATCCTTATTATCATTTTTATCATTATTATGATTATTATCAGTAATATTAATATTATTATCATTAGTATCATTATTACCATTATTATAATTATTACTATTATTATTATCATTATAATCATTATTATCATTATTATCATTAATATCATTATTATTATTATTCATATTATTATTATTATTATTATCACTATTAGCATTATTTTCATTATTACTTCCATTATTATCGTTATAATCATTATTATCATTAATTTCATTATTAACAATATCATTATTATTATTATTATTGTCATCATTATCATTGTTATCATTACAATTATTATTATCATTATTATTATTATTACTATAATTATAATTATTATCTTTGTTATCATTATTACCATTATTATCATTATTACTATCATTATTACCATTATTATCATTATTATCATCATTATCATTATCAATGTTATTATTATTATAATTATTAATATTATTATCGTTATTATAATTATTTTCATTATTTTTATTTTTGTCATTATTACCATTATTATCATTATTATCATTATTGCTATCATTATTATCATTATTACTATCATTATTATCATTATTATCATTATTATCATTATTATCATTATTATCAACCTTATTATCATTATTATTACAATTATTATCATTATTACCATTATTATCATAATCATCATTATTATCAATTTTATCCTTATTATCTTTGTTATCATTATTATCACTATTACTATAATTATTATAATTATTAATATCATTATTATCAATATATCATTACTATCAATATTATGATTATTACTATCATTATTATCAATATTATCATTTTTATCATTATTATCATTATTATTATCTTTACTTTCATTATTATCATTATTATCATCATTACTATCATTACTATCATTATTATCATTATTACTATCATTATAGTCATTATTATAATTATTATCATTATTATTATCATTATTTTCATTATTATAATTATTATCATTATAATCACTATTACCATTATTATAATTATTATCATTACTATCATTATTATCACTATTATCATTATTATCATTATTATCATTATTATCATTATTATCATTATTATTATTATTACCATTATTTACATTAATATTATGATTATTACCATTACTCTCATTATTATTATGAATACTATCATCATTATTATTATTACTATCATTATTATCATTAATATTATGATTATTACCATTACTATCATTATTATTATGATTACTATCATCATTATTATTATTACTATCATTATTATCATTAGTATCATTATCATTATTATCATTATTACTATTATTATCATTATAATATTTATTATCATTATTACTATCATTATTATCATTATTATCATTATTATCATTATTATCATTATTATCATTATTACCTTCATTATTACCATTATTATCATTAATATCATTATTATCATTATTATCATTATTATCATTATTATCATTATTACCTTCATTATTACCATTATTATCATTATTATCATTATTACTACCATTATTATCATTATTATCATTGTTAGCATTATTTTCATTATTACTATCATTATTATCATTATTATCATTATTATCATTATTATAATTATTACTATCATTATTATCAATATTATCTTTATTACTACAATTATTATCATTATTATCATTATGATCATTATTAACATTTTTATCATCATTATTATTATTATTATCATTATTTTCATTATTATAATTATTATCATTATTACTATCATTATTATCATTATTATCATTATTACTATCATTATTATCATTATATCATTATTATCGCTTTTACTATCATTATAATCATTATTAATATCATTATTTTCAATATTATCATTATTATCATTATTATCCTGATTACTATCGTTATTAACATTATTATCATTATTATCATTATTATCATTATTATCAATAATATCATTATTATCATTATTACCTTCACTATTATCATTATTATCGTTATTATCTTTATTATCATTATTTTCATAATTATCATTATTATCATTATTATCCTTATTATAATTATTATCCTTTTTATCATTATTATCATTATTATCATTATCATTTTTATTATTATTATTATTATTATTATTAATATCAATATTATTATTATTATTATTATTATTATTTTTACTATTATTACCATTATTATCATTATATCTATCATTATTATCATTATTATCATTATTATCATTATTATCTTTACTACTATCATTATTATTATTTTTATCATTATTATCATTATTATCATTATTATCATAACTATCATTATTATCATTATTATCATTTCAATCATTATTATCATTAGTATCATTATTATCATTATTATCATTATTATCATTATTACTACCATTATTATCATTATTACTATCATTATTATCATTATTATCATTGTTATCATTATTATAATTATTAGCATTATTACTATCATTATTATCTTTATTAACATTATGATCATTATTAACGATTTTATCAGAATCATCATTATTATCACTATTATCCTTAATATCTTCATTATCCTTATTATCACTATTACTATCATTATTATCATAATTACTAACATTAGTATCAATATTATCATTATTATCATTATTATCATTATTACTATCATTAATATCATTGTTATCATTATTATCATTATCACTATCATTTTTATCATTATTAACATTATTATTATTATTATCATTATTATCAACCTTATTACCATTATTATTATCATTATTATCATTATTCATATTATTATTATCATTATTAACATTATTATCATTATTATCAATATTTCCGTTATTACCATTGTTACTATTAATATCATTATTATCATTATTATAATTAATATCATTATTACCATTACTATCATTATGATCATTATTATCATTTTTATAATAATCATAATTATTATCATTATTATCATTATTATCTTTATTATCGTTATTATCATTATTATCATTATTATCAGTATTACTATCATTATTATCATTATTATAATTATTATCATTATTATCATTATTATCATTATTATCATTATTATCATTATTATTACTATTACTTTCATTATTATCATAAAAACTATCATTATTATCAATATTATCCTTATTATCATTATTATCATTATTATTGTCATTATTAATAGTATTATCATTATTATCACTATTACCAACATTATCATTATTACCATTAGTATCATTATTATCACTATTATAATTATCATCATTATTATTATTACTACCATTATTATCATTATTATCATTATTATCATTATCATTGTAATTATTATTGATATTATTATTAATATCATTTTTATTATTATTATTATTATTATCATTATTTTTATTATTATTATCATTATTATTATTATTACTATTATTATCATTAGTATCATTATTATCATTATTATCATTATCATCATAATTATCATTATTATCATTATTATTATTATTCCCATTATAATCATTAATATTATGATTATTACCATTAC
Source organism: Vespa mandarinia (assembly GCF_014083535.2). NCBI lineage: Eukaryota > Metazoa > Arthropoda > Insecta > Hymenoptera > Vespidae > Vespa > Vespa mandarinia. Next base: position 824,086 of record NW_023395879.1, read on the forward strand.
TATCATTATTATCACTATTATAATTATCATCATTATTATTATTACTACCATTATTATCATTATTATCATTATTATCATTATCATTGTAATTATTATTGATATTATTATTCATATCATTTATATTATTATTATTATTATTATCATTATTTTTATTATTATTATCATTATTATCATTATTACTATTATTATAGTTATTATCATTATTATCATTATTATCATTATCATCATAATTATCTTTATTATCATTATTATCATTATTACCATTATTACCATTATTATCATTGTTATCATTATTAGCAGTTTTACAATCATTATTATCATTATTATAATTATTATCATTATTATCATTATTAACATTATTTTCATTATTACTACCGTTATTATCATTATTAACATTGTTAGCATTATTTTCATTATTACTATCATTATTATCATTATTATCAATATTATCATTATTACTATCATTATTAACATTATTATTATTATTATCATTATTATCAATATTACTATCATTATTATCATTATTATCATTATTATCATTATTATCATTATTTTCATTATTATCATTACTATAATTTTTATCATTTTTACTACCATTATTATCATTATTATCATTGTTAGCATTATTTTCAATATTACTATGATTAATATAATTATTATCATTATTATCTTTATGATCACTATTATCATTATTAACATAATCATCATTATTATCATTATTAGCATCATTATCTTTATTATCAGACCTATCCTTATTATCTTTATTTTCATTATTATGATTATTACCGTTATTATCAGTATTACTATCATTATTGTCATTATTATCATTATTGTCATTATTATCAGTATTATCATTATTATTTTTATTATTATAATTATAATTATTATCATTATCATTATTATTATTATTACTGTTATTATCATTATTATCATTATTATCATTATTATCATTATCATCATAATTATCATTATTATCATTATCATTATTATTACCATTATAATCATTAATATTACGATTATTACCATTACTATCATTATTATTATGACTACCATTATTGTCATTATTATCATTATTATCATTATCATTGTAATTATTATTGATATTATTATTAATATAATTTTTATTATTATTATTATTATTATCATTATTTTTATTATTATTATCATAATTATCATTGTTACTATTATTATCACTATTATCCTTATTATCTTTATTATCATTATTATCACTATTACCATTATTATCATTGTTAACATTAGTATCATCATTATCACTATTATAATTATTATCATTACTATCACTATTGTAATTACTATTATTTCTATCATTATTATCATTATAATCATTATTATCAGTATTACTACCCTTATTATCATTATTATTATTATTATTATTATTACCATTATTCTAATTATTATCATTATTATCATTATTATCATTAATAATATCATTATTATCATTATTATCATTGTTATCATTATTGTCATTATTATCATTATTACTATTATTATTATCATTATTATCATTATGATCATTATTAACATTATTATCATAATCATAATTATTATCATTATTATCTTTATTATCTTTATTATCATTATTATCACTATTACTTTCATTATTATCATAATAACTACCATTATTATCAATATTATCATTATTATCATTATTATCATTATTATTGTCATTATTAACAGTATTATCATTATTATCACTAATACCAATATTATCATTATTACCATTAGTATCATTATTATCACTATTATAGTTATTATCATTATTATCATTAATATCATTATCATCATTATTATTATTATTACCATTATTATCATTAATATTATCATTATTACCATTACTATCATTATTATTATGATTATTATCAATATTTTTATTATTAATATCATTATTATCGTTATTATCATTATTGTCATTATTATCATTATTATCATTATTATTGTTATTATTATAATTATAATTATTATTATTATCATTATTATTATTATTACTATTATTATCATTATTATCATTATTATCATTATTATCATTATCATACTAATTATCATTATTACCATTATTACTATTATTACCATTATAATCATTAATATTATGATTATTACTATTACAATCATTATTATTATGATTATTATCATCATTATTATTATTACTACCATTATTATCATTATAATCATTTTTATCATTATCATTGTAACGATTATAATTATTATAATTAAAATCAATTTTATTATTATTATTATTATTATCATTATTTTTATTATTATTATCATTATTATCATTATTACTATTATTATAGTTATTATCATTATTATCATTATTATCATTATCATCATAATTATCAATATTATCAATATTATCATTATTACCATTATTACCATTATTATCATTATTATCATTATTAGCAGTTTTACTATCATTATTATCATTATTATCATTATTATCATTATTATCATTATTACTATCATTATTAACATTATTATCATTATTATCATTATTATCACTATTACTATCATTATTATCATTATTAATATCATTATTTTCAATATTAACATTATTATCATTATTATCATTATTACTACCATTATTATCATTATTATCATTATTATCATTATTATCATTATTATCATTATCATCAATATTATCGTTATTATAATTAATACCTTCATTATTATCATTATTTTCATTATTATCATTATTTTCATAATTATCATTATTTTCATAATTATCATTATTATCATTATTAACCTTATTATCATTATTATTATTATTATCATTATAATCATTATAATCAGAATTACTACCCTTATTATCATTATTATCATTATTATCATTATTACCATTATTATCATTATTATCATTATTATCATTATTATCATTATTATCATTACCATTATTATCATTATTATCATTATTATCATTATCATCATAACTATCAATATTATCAATATTATCATTATTACCATTATTACCATTATTATCATTATTATCTTTATTAGCAGTTTTACTATCATTATTATCATTATTATCATTATTATCATTATTATCATTATTACTATCATTATTAACATTATTATCATTATTATCATTATTATCACTATTACTATCATTATTATCATTATTAATATCATTATTTTCAATATTAACATTATTATCATTATTATCATTATTACTACCATTATTATCATTATTATCATTATTATCATTATTATCATTATTATCATTATCATCAATATTATCGTTATTATAATTAATCCCTTCATTATTATCATTATTTTCATTATTACCATTATTATCATAATCATCATTATTATCAATATTAGCCTCATTATCTTTATTATCATTACTATCCTTATTATCACTATTTTCATTATTATCATTATTACCGTTATTATCAGTATTACTAACATTATTATCATTATTATCATTATTATCATTATTATCACTATTATCATTATTACAAACATTATTATCATTATTATCATTATTATCATTATTATATTTATCATCATAATTATCATTATTATCATTATTATCATTTTTATCAGTATTACAACCCTTATTATCATTATTATCATTGTTATCATTATTACCATTATTATAATTATTATCATTATTATCACTATTATCATTATTATCATTATCATTATTATCATTATTATCATTATTACCATTATTATCATTATTATCATTATTATCAATATTAGCAGTTTTACTACCATTATTATCATTATTATAATTATTATCATTATTATCATTATTAACTTTATTATCATTATTACTACCATTATTATCTTTATTATCATTGTTAGCATTATTTTCATTATTACTATCATTATTAATATTATCATCATAATTATCATTATTGTCATTATTATCATTATTACCATTATTATCATTATTAACATTTTTATCATTATTAGCAATTTTACTATCATTATTATCATTATTATAATTATTATCATTATTTTCATTATTAACATTATTATCATTATTACAACCATTATTATCATTATTTACTTTGTTAGCATTATTTTCATTATTACTATCATTATTATAATTATTAACATTATTATCTTTATTATAATTATTATCACTATTACTGTCATTATTATCATTATTAATATCATTATTTTCAATATTATCATTATTACCATTATTATCATTATTACTATCATTATTATCATTATTATCATTATTATCAATATTATCGTTATTATAATTAATACCTTCATTATTATCATTTGTATCATTATTATCATTATTATCATTATTTTCATAATTATCATTATTATCATTATTATCATTATTATCATTATTACCATTATTATCATTATTATCAGTATTAATACCCTTATTATCATTATTATCATTATTATCATTATCACCATTATTATCATTATTATCATTATTATCATTATTATCATTATTATCATTATCATTATTATCATTATTATCATTATTACCATTATTATCATTATTATCATTATTATCAATATTAGCAGTATTACTATCATTAGTATCATTATTATAATTATTATCATTATTATCATTATTAACATTATTATCGTTATCATCATTATTATCAGTATTACTATCATTATTAACACTATTATCCTTATTATCATTATTTTCATTATTATCATTATTATCATTATTATCATTATTATCATTATTATCAATATTAGCAGTTTTACTATCATTATTATCATTATTATAATTATTATCATTATTATCATTATTAACATTATTATCATTATCATCATTATTATCAGTATTACTATCATTATTATCATTTCTAATATCTATATTTTCAATATTATCATTATTATCATTATTATCATTATTACTATCATTATTATCATTATTATCATTATTATCATTATTATCATTATTATCAATATTATCGTAATTATAATTCATACCTTCATTATTATCATTATTATCATTATTATCATTATTATCATTATTTTCATATTTATCATTATTATCATTAATCCTTATTATCATTATTATCATTATTAACATTATTATCATTATTATCATTATTATCAGTATTACTATCATTATTATCACTATTATCATTATTATCATTATTAGCATCATTATCTTTATTATCATACCTATCCTTATTATCTTTATTTTCATATTTATCATTATTACCGTTATTATCAGTATTACTAACATTATTATCATTATTATCATTATTATCATTATTATCACTATTATCATTATTACTATCATTATTATCATTATTACCATTATTATCATAATCATCATTATTATCAATATTAGCCTCATTATGTTTATTATCATTACTATCCTTATTATCTTCATTTTCATTATTATCATTATTACCGTTATTATCAATATTACTAACATTATTATCACTATTATCATTATTATCATTATTATCACTATTATAATTATTACAATCATTATTATCATTATTATCATTATTACCTTTATTATCATTACCATCATTATTATCATTATTATCATTATCATTATCATTATTATCATTATTATCATTATTATCAGTATCACTAACCTTATTATCATTATTATCATTATTATCATTATTATCATTACTACCACTATTATAATTATTATCATTATTATCATTATTATTATTACTAGCAATTTTACTATCACTATTATCATTATTATAATTATTATCATTATTACCATTATTAACATTATTATAATTATTATCATTATTACCATTATTAACATTATTATCATTATTACTACCATTATTATCATTATTATCATTGTTAGCATTATTTTCATTATTACTATCATTATTATCATTATTATCATTATTATCATTAATATCATTATTATCAATATTATCGTTATTATAATTAATACCTTCATTATTATCATTATTATTATTATTATCATTATTATCATTATTTTCATAATTATCATTATTATCATTATTATCATTATTATCATTGCTAGCATTATTTTCATTAATACTATCATTATTATCATTATTATCATTATTATCATTATTATCATTATTATCATTACTATCATTATTACTATCATTATAATCATTATTACCATTATTATCATTTTTATCACTATTACTATCATTATTATCATTATTATCATTTTTATCAATATTATCACTATTATCATTATTACTATCATTATTATCATTATTACCATTATTATCATTATTATCATTATTATCATTATTATTATTATTCTCATTATAATCATTAATATTATGATTATTACAATTACTATCATTATTATAATGATTATTATCATCATTATTATTATTACTACCATTATTATCATTATTATCATTATTATCATTATCATTGTAATTATTATTGTTATTATTATTAATGGCATTTTTATTGATATTATTATTATTATCATTATTTTTATTATTATTATCGTTATTATCATTATTACTATTATTATCACTATTATGATTATTATCATTATTATCATTATTATCATTATCATCATAATTATCATTATTGTCATTATTATCATTATTACCATTATTATCATTATTATCATTTTTATCATTATTATAATTATTATCATTATTATCATTATTAACATTAGTATCATTATTACTACCATTATTATCATTATTTACATTGTTAGCATTATTTTCATTATTACTATCATTATTATCATTATTAACATTATTATCATTATTATCATTATTATCACTATTACTATCATTATTATCATTTCTAATATCTATATTTTCAATATTATCATTATTATCATTATTATCATTATTACTATCATTATTATCATTATTATCATTATTATCATTATTATCATTATTATCAATATTATCTTAATTATAATTAATACCTTCATTATTATCATTATTATCATTATTATCATTATTATCATTATTTTCATATTTATCATTATTATCATTAATCCTTATTATCGTTATTATCATTATTAACATTATTATCATTATTATCATTATTATCAGTATTACTATCATTATTATCACTATTATCATTATTATCATTATTAGCATCATTATCTTTATTATCATACCTATCCTTATTATCTTTATTTTCATTATTATCATTATTACCGTTATTATCAGTATTACTAACATTATTATCATTATTATCATTATTATCATTATTATCACTATTATCATTATTACTATCATTATTATCATTATTACCATTATTATCATAATCATCATTATTATCAATATTAGCCTCATTATCTTTATTATCATTACTATCCTTATTATCTTCATTTTCATTATTATCATTATTACCGTTATTATCAATATTACTAACATTATTATCATTATTATCATTATTATCATTATTATCACTATTATCATTATTACAATCATTATTATCATTATTATCATTATTACCATTATTATCATTACCATCATTATTATCATTATTATCATTATCATTATCATTATTATCATTATTATCATTATTATCAGTATCACTAACCTTATTATCATTATTATCATTATTATCATTATTATCATTACTACCATTATTATAATTATTATCATTATTATCATTATTATTATTACTAGCAATTTTACTATCATTATTATCATTATTATAATTATTATCATTATTACCATTATTAACATTATTATAATTATTATCATTATTACCATTATAACATTATTATCATTATTACTACCATTATTATCATTATTATCATTGTTAGCATTATTTTCATTATTACTATCATTATTATCATTAATATCATTATTATCAATATTATCGTTATTATAATTAATACCTTCATTATTATCATTATTATCATTATTATCATTATTATCATTATTTTCATAATTATCATTATTATCATTATTATCATTATTATCATTATTATCATTATTACCATTATTATCATTATTACCATTATTATCATTATTATCATAATTATCAATATTAGCAGTTTTACTTTCATTATTATCATTATTATAATTATTATCATTATTATCATTATTAACATTATTATCATTTTTACTACCATTATTATCTTTGTTATCATTGTTAGTGTTATTTTGATTATTACTATCATTATTATCATTATTATCATTATTATCATTATTACTATCATTATTAACATTATTATCATTATTATCAGTATTACTATAATTATTATCACTATTATCATTATTATCATTATTTTCATTATTATCATTATTATCATTATTATCATTATTACTACCATTATTATCATTATTATCATTGTTAGCATTATTTTCATTATTACTATGTTTTATATAATTATTGTCATTATTATCTTTATAATCACTATTATCATTAATATCATAATCATCATTATTATCATTATTAGCATCATTATTTTTATTATCATTCCTATCCTTATTATCTTTATTTTCATTATAATCATTATTACCGTAATTATCATTATTACTAACATTATTACCATTATTATCATTATTATCAATATTATCATTATTAACTTTATTATCATTATTACTACCATTATTATCTCTATTATCATTGTTAGCATTATTTTCATTATTACTATGATTCATATAATTATTATTATTATTATCTTTATGATCATTATTTTCATTATTATCATAATCATCATTATTATCATTATTAGCATCATTATATTTATATCATACCTATCCTTATTATCTTTATTTTCATTATTATCATTCTTACCGTTATTTTCAGTATTACTAACATTATTATCATTATTATAATTATTATCATTATTATCACTATTATCATTATTACTATCATTATTATCATTATTACCATTATTATCATAATCATCATTATTATCAATATTTGCCTCATTATCTTTATTATCATCACTATCCTTATTATCTTTATTTTCATTATTATCATTATTAACGTTATCATCAGTATTACTAACATTATTATCATTATTATCATTATTATCAATATTATCAATATTATCATTAATACAATCATTATTATCATTATTATCATTATTACCATAATTATCATTACTATCATTATTATCATTATTATCATTATCATTATCATTATTAGCATTATTATCATTATTATCAGTATTACTAACCTTATTATCATTATTATTATTATTAACATTATTATCATTATTACCATTATTATAATTATTATCATTATTATCATTATTATTATTATTAGCAATTTTACTAACATTATTATCATTATTATAGTTATCATTATTACCATTATTAACATTATTATCATTGTTACTACCATTATTATCATTATTATCATTGTTAGCATTATTTTCGTTATAACTATCATTATTATCATTATTACCATTATTATCATTATTATCATTATTATCATTATTGTCATTATTATCGTTATTACTACAATTATTATCATTATAATAGTTGTTAGCATTATTTTCATTAATACTATCATTATTATCATTATTATCATTATTATCATTATTATCATTATTATCATTATTATCATTATTACCATTATTTTCATTTTTATCACTATTACTATCATTATTATCATTATTATCATTTTTATCAATATTATCACTATTATCATTATTACTATCATTATTATCATTATTACCATTATTATCATTATTATCATTATTATCATAATTATCATTATTATCATTAATATCTTTTATTATCACTATTATCATTATTATCATTATTATCAGGTATATTATCATTATTATCATTATTATCATTATTTTTATTATTACCATTATTATCATTAATATTATCATTATTAACATTACTATCTAATTTATTATGATTATTATCATTATTATTATTATTACTATCATTAATATTAATATTTTCATTATTATCATTATTATCATTATTATCATTATTATCATTATTATCATTACTATCATTATTATCATTCTTATGATTATTATCATTATTACCAAGATTATTATCATTATTATCATTATTATCATTATTATCATTATTATCAGTATTACTATCATTTTTATCATTATTATCATTATTATCATTATTATCATTATTATCATTATTCCTACTATTATTATCATTATTATCACTATTAGCATTATTTTCATAATTACTTTCATTATTATCATTAATATCATTATTATCATTAATATCATTATTATCATTAATATCATTATTATCATTATCATTATTATTATTATTGTCATTATTACTATCATTATTATCATTATTATCATTATTATCATTATATTCATTATTACTATCATTATTATTATTATTATCATTATTATCATTATTTTCATTATTATCATAATTATCATTATTATCATTTTTAATATTATTATCATTATTATCATTATTATCTTTATTTTAATCATTACTATCATTATTTTTTTTGTTATCATTATTATCATTATTATCATTATTACTTTCCTTATTATAATTATTATCATTATTACCGTTATTAATACCATTATTATCATTATTATCATTATTATCATTACTACTATCATTATTTTCATTATTATCATTCTTATCATCATTAGTATCATTACTATCATTATTATCCGTATCACTATCATTATTATCATTATTATCATTATTATCATTCTTATTATCATTATTATCATTATTATCAATATTATCATTATTACCATTATTAACATTATTATCATTATTACTAACATAATTTTCATTATTATCATTATTATCATTAGTATCATTTTTATCATTTTTATCATTATTATTTTTTTTACCATTATTATCATTAATATTATCATTATTATCATTATTATCACTGTCATTGTTATTATTATTATTATTATGATTATTATTATCATTATTATAATTAATATTATTATTATTATTATTATTATTATTATTATTATTATTATTATTATTATTATTATTATTATTATTATTATTATATTTACTATTATTATCAT